>CM021108.1:378046071-378169181 GCA_007115665.2 Sequoiadendron giganteum
TTTCCCCCATTCTCTTGACTTTTTTTGCCTTGCTTAATCCCTTCAAGTGATTCTCTCCAGCATCAAGTTTCCTTCCTATGACAAGAAGGATGAGTTTTTTTGGACTTTCGATAAACAAGGAGATATCTTTGTGTGGTCAGCTTATAGTCTACTGACCAATGAAACTTTTGCTGTGGAACTTTGGAAGAAGTTTTGGAATCGGCATATGATCCCTAAAAATATTTTTTTCTAATGGACGCCATGTCATAATAGGATTCTAACCCAAGACAATCTGAGGACTCGAGGTTTTTGTTTTCCCAATAGATGTTTCCTTTGCAAGAAAGAGGAGGAATCTGTCAATCACCTATTATTACACTGCCCGTTTGTTGTTGAAGTTTGAGGCTGTCTTTTGAGAAACTTGATGTCTATTGGGTGATGAGTAAGGACCTTTTTTCGCTTATTCTGGGTTGGTATGGCCCATTTTTCCACCCTCTGCTTGGCAAAATTTGGAAGCAGGTCCCCCCTTTTTTAGGATGGTGTTTGTGGAAGGAGAGGAATAACAGGGTTTTCAGGACTATTGAGAGGAGCCCCAAGGAGGTTTTTGGCATTGGAGTTAGGCTTATTGAGGAGAATATCTCCCTTTTTAATGGGAAACTCCCAGAGAGGGGGCCAATGGGTTATGAGATAAAAATGGCTAAAGAATGGCACCAAGACTTAAAGGCTAACTCCTTTGATAATGTGAAACTTTTAGCTAGGAAAAATACTAAATAGGAGCCTCTGGATAGAGGATGGTTTAAACTTAATTTTGATGGAGCTGTTAAAGGCAACCTAGGTAGGGAAAGCATTGGTGGAGCTATCAGGAATTCAATGGGAGCGTTGGTGGCAGGATTTGCTGGAGGTATTGGATTTCAGTCGGCTTTAGTGGCGGAGGCTCGTGCGTTGTTGATGGGCATCAAAATTGTTGTTTCGCTGGGGATTGCTTATCTCCACATTGAGGGAGATTCCAGGTTGGTTACGAATGCTGTGAATAAAGACAGTTTAATGGGGTGGAATTCTAAGGACATTCTGTTGGATGTCAGATTTCTCCTATCCAAATTTAGTGATAAAAAGGTGACCCATATCTTCAAAGAAGGCAACCAGGTGGCGGATGCCTTGGCTAATCTTGGCTCGGGATGGGACTTGGCTAAATGTTGGAGGAAAATGGATAGGCTTCCACCAAATATTCAAGATTTAATCGTGTGAGAACAGGGCTACCATGGTTTGCAATGAGTTTTAATCTTTGGATGACGAGAGCTGACTGGGGGACCCACTGGATTTTTTTGGGAATTTGGTGGCTGAATGTTATCTTTGAAATGAAGTACAGGTGGAGGTTTCCTGGGGAAGATCTATGTGTGTGGAGCATGGAATGGTGGTTCCACGTGGCTTTCCTTTGGAAATGGTGGATGGGGTCGAGTGCCAAGTTTATGGTAAGGTGGCGGGGATGGAAATTAAATCATGGGTTTGAATTTAAGTGTGGCAGCTTGATGATGGTCAGGAGGAAGGACGTGACTTCATATCTACGAAGTCGTACTGTGCGATCTATTCCCTTGGGGATTGTTAGATTTCTTTTTTTATCTCCTCCGTGCCTCTGGGGGAGTGAATGTATTTATAATGATGTGACTATTTTTGTTGGGAGATGGCTTTCTAAGGGCTTCGGGCCGATTAGTTTAGCGCAAGATTTTTTTGGCTTGTTTGAGATGCTTACCAATTTTAGTTATCTGGCCTTACCACTTGGGTTTTTGTGCATCCCCACTTGTCCGTCAATTCTTGCTTTCTTGGTTGTATTCATAAATTCATTATTTTTTGTGTCAAATCACCCTGTGGTGATTTCCCCCTCCGCGTGTATGTCCTGTAAGCGGGTTTAATTACCCTTTGCTATATTTATGGCCTTAACTATCACTTTGTTATTATCATTCGTGACTGTTGCAATTGGCATTTTTGCATTTTGAGTTCTCAGTGCAGGGTTTAAGTATGGGTGGTGAGGGGGTTAGGACTAAACCTAACAATTGCAAGGAGTTTCAGAATAACCCTTTGGTCTGGAACATTTGCATGGAGGGTGGTATTGCTCTACTTATGGAGTGCTTGGTTGGCCATAATCCTATCCTTTCGGGTCAGTTTGCCAATTTGTGGAAGGACAGACAAGTCTCCATTGGGGGTATATCATTGGAGATCAATGAAGAAGTTATTGCACAGGCTACGGGTCTGCTATGTTTTGGGAAAAAGTATCTGAAACACACCAAAAAACCTAACCATGAAAGCTTAAAGACCTTCTCCAGAGGTGAGGAGACTCTGGTGTAGAATCAAGCAGGGTTTGAGAGGGATGCACTCCCAAAGCCTTGGGACCAGGTGTGTATGGCGCTAATGAAGTATGTAACTCTTGAAGGTAGATTTAAAACCCGTTTCTTCTACCATTTTCCTCTGTTAAATCACCTTAGACATAAGACGTTGCTCAGTTTCCCATTTTTTCTTTTAATGGACCTCGAAATCTCTGTCAACAAGTGCAAAGAGTCGGCCAGCCGCAACCCCTATGACCCCCCGCCGCTCCCGCTCCATCAGGGGCTTATCCTGAGACTGTATCACTTTCATCTTTCCCTCTATCCGCCCAAAGCCATCACGGTGGTCCACTTTGAAAACATTGCACATTTCCCCGGTTGAGTCTAAGAGCCCACCTCGGAAACCCAATTCGGGCAATGTGGGGAATCCTAAAGCCAAAATTTCCACCAAAAAACTTAAGGGTGGGTCAGGCAAGGCCCATGCCAGTGCGGCAGAAGGACTCTATGAGCTTAAAGCCACTTCAGTTGACTCGGCCTACAAGGCTACCTCGACTAAAAAAGGTAAGGAGAAATGTATTCTGGCCCCGACGGCAACTGACTGTAAGGGCAAGAATGCTGTCAAGAAAGATTCTAGAGGGGATACAGTTGTGAGAAACACAAATTTGACTGGAGGGGAAAATGCCGGGAGGAGATCCATGAGGCTAGCCAAGAACAGCAAGAAGAGGCTAATTATTGAAGACTCTGAGGAGGAGCAGTCTGATAGCAAAGGCTACAAGAAAGAAGATTTTGAAGAGGAGGAGGATGACATTGTGGAGGGGCCCTAGTTTACTCCGATGAACAACAAGCTTTTGGTTGATGGCTCTGCCTCTCACTCTCCCCATCCCCTAGTGGATGAGTCTGGAGAGGTTCAAGCGACTATGGATGTTGGGGTGGATTCATGTGATGTGGTTAAAAGAATGGATGCTATGGATAAAAGATTTTGGGTGTTAACTCGCTTCACCATGAAGTTGGGTCACTTCGTAACAAGCACCCTATCTAATGCTATAAATGAGAAGCTGGAGGGTAACAACAGCCAGGACAATAAAGAATGGGTGGGTGATAAGGCAGTGGACCTCCTGATTAAAAACTGGGACAATGCCAGTTAGTTGCTCCCTGGGCCTGTCTGTCGGCTGATGATCTGTAGTTGTTGTGTTGCCTCTGGGTTGTTTCTGTGTTTTGTTTAGTTTTATTTTTCTTTTATGTTTTGTCTAGTTTCTTTTTGGCCCTAGTGGCTCATTGTGAAGGGTACAACACCTTGTAAATGTTGCTTAACTTTTCAAAAACATTGCAGTGGGCTCTTTGGGACACCATCATGAGCCTACATAGCCCCTTAGAAATAAATATAGGTGTGAGACAAGGATTGTTGGTGAGGGTCGATTATACTTGACTCATGATGAATCGAACCATAACTTCACCAAACATACTTGCATTTACAAACAAGATCATTCGAAATAGAAATCTAAGCTAAGCATTTAATTGAAAATGAAAGCTACAAACTACACAAAAAGAGTGAAATTCCTAACTATCCCATCTGAAACTTATCATATTTTAGAATTGGTGTCATGTTGATGTGAAATGATGACCCTTTCCCAATCTTGTGATTAGTGAGCCTATGAAAACCATTCTGATTGATGTACAAAAACCTAGGTTATGCAAAAATGAATACGATGCAAGCTAAGTTACCATGGTTTAATGCTATAAATGATCTAATTATTCTATTGCTAATCTAATCTAAGCTAAAATTATGCTAAAAGATGAAAACCCTAATTGATATACAAACTAAGATGGATGCATGGAAGCCATTAATGGATGCTCTAAGCTATTATGCAATGAAAATGAGCTAAATAAGCTAGCAAGTGAGTAAATCTAAGACTATGGATGCAAGTTATTTCAATAGCATAAGTTTTCTCTGAAAGATGGATCCATTTGTCTCCAAATAGTGGCCTATTTATAGGAGAACAAATGAGAAATGGAGGGTTCAGATCAAAAATATTAATCAACAGTTAAGGATGAAAGAAAGGAGAGGCGTGGATCATGGATTCTCATTAATGGATGAGAATGCATGATGGCATCTAATCAAGGGTTCACATTTTCCTCAAACAAACACACTTTTGATCTGCACACATAGGTCAAAGGTGACTTGTTCAAAAGGTTAAAAGATAACTTGTAACTCAAGTTACAAGGTAACTTGCATTTGAAGCCAAGTAAAAATATCCCTTTTTCAAATGATGGAGGAATAAGAGTATTCTTTTGGAATATTCCCATGGGTGAGGGAAAAAGCATTTTGCAAATTAAAGCAAAGTTTTAATTAGGCAAAAAAGGGGGTAAGGAATATTCCATGGGAATATTCCCCTTGATTAGAGGAATGCTAGTTTAATTGCTAATTAAACAGGATTTAATTTACATAAGTAGGGGATTAGAAGAATTAAAGTGACATTTATTAAATTAGATGATTTAATAAATGTGGGAAAGGTGAAATGATATTTAATTAAATAACTTAGGGTTATTTAATTAAATAAGATGACTTAGGAGATTAAATTAAATATTTTGATTTATTTAATTTAATTAGATGAAGTGTTAGTGCGAAAAGAGATGAATTAACCTGATTAAATTTAATTAGGCCAATAAATGAAAATGATGTAATTAATTAATTAGCTAGGATAATTAAATCAATTAAGCAAAAAGAGGATGGGTTAAAGACAAAATGATGTTAGTAAATATGATTTAAATGTATGATATCGAGTAGGAGATTTTTTAGTGTCTATATTTTACCCCTCTTTGAAGCGAGGTACATGCTACTTCAGTTCAAAGAATAACGCTCCTTAGATGAAAACTACTGCTCAAATAAAAAAATAAAAAAATTCTAATTTTTAGATGCACTAGCAGAAGGATAAAGCTGACTCCCTACACCCTCGATAAATCAGGCGGAAATTTTGAATTTTGGGTTGATTTCTCGATAAAGATGAAAAGTTTTCTTAGGGGGTCCAGAAAGGCTCCTAGATGCAACAATTATGCCAAGAACACAAAAAATGATTCAAAATTAGGCTCCAATTGGTAAAATTGGTGAAAACGATGATGAACCCTAGCTTGAAGGTGAAATTAAGGAAAAAAGCCCTAATTTGCTGGCATTTCATTTGTGCATTCACACTTAAGAGATTCTTGCTAACTTAAGCTCTGACCCTCTGATGAAATGGCACGTTTTGAGCTTCCCAGGCACATCTTTGATCAAGTACGAGAGTTCCAATGGCTTCCAGGTGCAAGACCACCGGGATGTAACTCGAAACTTGATTTGGAATTTAACTTTTTGGTGCATTTAATATGCTTTAGAATTTAGACTTTGGCAGTGTCACTATATAGCAATGCCTAAACTACAATTAGTGATGCCAAAATGAATTGTAGCGACGCATTTGTTTTTGGCAATGCTTTTGGCAATTTAAAATTAGGGTTTCTAATTTTAAATGGTGATGCATGCTTGTTTAGCGACCCCCATCTATTTAGAAATTAGGGTTAGGGTTGCCAAAGTATAAATAGTGACACCATTGTATTTGGTGATGCACTTTTTGATTTTTGATTTCAAATGCCTTCGGCCATTGCAATTTGAAATTTGAATATAGTGACGCTATTGAAAATAGCAACGCTTTTGTGATTTCTGAGATGTAAATTTCAAATTGAGTCAAATTTCATTGGTTTCCTAACATTGTGCACTTCATGGATGCAGGTGGTCATTCCACCACTAATGTCAGGGGAGCACAGGCCCGCCATTTTGGAGAGGCTTGGCAATTTGTCAGTTATGCCAAGAGCACCTAGGAGAGATCAGCCTTTGGTATGTTGCATATGTGCTTGTCATCTAGACACACCTTGCCATGATGACTACCCTATGTGAGAGATGGCACAGTGAGACCTCAATGTTCTACCTTTCAATAGGTGAGGCGACGGTGACCTTGGAGGATATTTGGTGGATCTTGCACCTACCCATCCACAGTGATCATGCAATTTACGATGTTGATTTCAGACTTGATGCCTACCATGAGGTGATGGAGATGGAGGATATTGTGTTGGTCACATCTCGAATTGACCTTGAGTCATACAAAGGTCATGTTCCCACCTTCAGATTGATCATTGCATCCATCATTTCAAGGTTGGTGGCCCCAAATAGACGCATCAGAGGATTTAGCCTAGGATAGGCCTTGGCATGGCATCGGATGATACATAGGAGGACACTCTTTGCATGGGGGCCTGTGATGCTAGCCTCCTTGTATCATGATTTGCATGACTTTTTCTACTGTGATGGTACAACTATTGGTACAGGGGCGACTCTGCTACACATTTGGGCATGGGAGCACATTGTCGTGATTTGGTCAATTGTTCAAATGGTTGATGTTGAGCCAGATGATCCTATGATCTAGTGATATAGGGGTGCCATTACTCTGAGGCACACTAGAAAAATTGGGATCTTGTATTAGAGATGGGTTATTGATGCCATGACATCTTTCCACTGGTGCCCATGGCTTCAGATGCTGCCATGGTTTGATGACATTCAGCAGTTATATTTTTCCAGACATACCCCATATATGCAAGGTCAAGAGCACCATATTATTGAGAGCTACCTCCCTGACAAGGTAGAACGTCAGTTCGGGGATGTATAGGATAGGCCTGATGATGCATATAGGGCCATTTTTGCGAGATAGGCCAGAGAGGTTCCTATATGGGGACCGACCATTCCAACTCCAAAGGCCATTGAGGGTTTCAGACAGTTGGTGGCTTAGCCTTGGGCATATGATCAGGGACAGCTAGTAGCTCAGACTACTTCGACATATGATGCATGGTTCATTCCACCCAGATGATTGACGGATCCAGTAGGTGCTCCTCCTAAAGGGAGATCGAGAGGTAGGGGAGCCAGAGGTATGGGATAAGGAGGCTAGGACGGCCATGATGGATAGGTTTTGGGGGGTCCCCCAATTGGATAGCCACCTCAGGTATAGCCACAGGTGCAGCCATAGGTACAGCCATAGGTGTAGTCATATCCAAGACCAACACCACCACTAGATGCACGAGATACCATGATATAGTAGTTGCAGTGGCAGGTGCGGGTACTTACTAGTGAGTGAGATTAGGCCCGACATCACGTGATTGCAATTCCTGTAAAGAGGCGTTGCAGAGAGTATAGGTTGTTACTATTGAGACAGTTCAAGAGGTTTCCCAATGCCAGTAGATTGAGACAATGATGACGGTGACTCATGGTGATATAGTTTCAACATGATTGTATAGAGAGGTTGCTACAGAGGTTGCATACTATAGGAAGCATTATCATCGAGATGTTCCAGTGACTCTTCGATAGCCAGATTTTTCACAGCGTAGTGATGTGCATTGTCGAGCAGAGGATCTGCCTGAGAGACAGGCTAGAGAGGGTAGCAGCCATTAGGGCTAGCTTTTTGATGTATAGATATTTTTAGATTTTTCCCCATTCTTTATCACTGATATATATTCATGGGCTCCTTTTTGATAGCCTCATGGATATTGTACTTTTGATCGATGTTCATACATTGACCTAGATTTTATACCATGACACATTTTTTGATATATATGATATGGATATGGATGATTCATGCTATTATGTTTTCATTCTATTTCATGATATGGATGATATGTATGGATGCATTTTATTTATGCCTATGTGATATGTGATGGTCATGATGTGATATGTGATGCAAATGATATGTTCTTTTTCATTTTTTCGTAATATGATATGGATGGATGATTATGTTATGCAGATGTTATGGATGCAAATGATATGGATGCATTTATTTTTTTATGTTTTATGATGATGATGTATGCATATAGATGTATGGATGAAAATGCTTATGATATGCAACGACTGAAGATGCTTAGAAAAATAAATCTATATTATTCATCATAACTCAAATGATTATGCAAAATGTATGATGTGATATGCAATGAGATGGATGCTATGATTATGAGATGTGTGTATGTTGATGATTGGTGGATGTAGGATGGATGCATTGGTGATGTTTTTTTTTTTTCATGATACTAGGTTAGCGCGAAGAGAAGATAGAAGAATAAATAATGAATAACCGTTGATTCTGATGATTGCTTTTAAAATATTGAACAAGTCTATGATCCATCGAGACTTTATTAGAGATGGTGATGAGATAGTGAAAGATGTAGGATGAATCTAGGATGATGAGGTGCTCACACTTTGGGATTGGTATTTTTTGTCATTCCTTATTGTTTGATATAACACATAGACACAATGCATCAAGGTATTGATAACCACGATGGCATTGTATCTAGTGTAATGGACTTTGACTTGACAAATAGATAAGATAGTTCTTGTTCACATCTTGACATACGGAAACCTCATTAGAATGTAAGTTAAAAGCTTAGAATACATTGGACCAAAGCATACACAATAGTCAACAACATACCCCAAACAACCTTCCTACACACAACTAAGCAAGTATGTGCCAAGATTATGTTACAAGAATACCCACAAGCACAACAAATGAAAGATCATGATCGATGCCCCATACCTTTTTCTCTAAATAATTTTGATAGACCTCATCAAGAGGTCCTTGGAATGGGTCATTAAGATAAATCATAAGAAAAGATCAAAGACAAACAGTCAGTTTCATCTATATCTCTTGCCTTGTTTAATTTAGCTAAATTGATTTCTGATATTGATGCCCATTATAGGAAGGATACATCCTAGGACATGTTGATCAGAGGGTTGTTTGATGTTTAGGAAGATGATGCTAAGATGAGTCATTGATACAAACTTCACTGGCATATTTATTGATGATCTAGACTTTAGATTCTAATAATTAAGTTCTCACTTTACGACTTGATACACTTGCTTTCTACTTGTCTTACCAAAGGGTGAAGACAACGATCAATTTATGATGGGTGAGGATATATTGCGAGTGAAAGCGAGATGGGATGGGTGGTTTTGGGTTTTTTGGAATATGTCAATGTTTTTGGTATTTTGAAAATGTTTTGAGGTTGTTTTTGGTCTTTTGAAATTTTATGTGAATGTTTTGAGTTTTTCGGTTATCTAAGGTTGTTTGGGGTTTTTGAATGTTTTCTAATGTTTTTGGTATTTTTCAGTTTTCAAATGTTTTGGGGTTTTCCAATATTTGGATGTTTAGGGGTTTTAGGATATTTGGATGTTTAGGGATTTTTGAGGAGATTCGACCAAGAACCTAACCTAGAAGACCTATCCTAGGGGTCTCGAGGGTTGATCAAAGATAAGCCTTGCCTACGTTATACACGCAAAGACCACGTAGTTTGATGGACTCAACCCATTTATAGGATGAAGATATGAACAAATAATGGAAAGTCAATTTATTATGAAAGGCTCCTAAAGGACTGACCTAGGGTGTCTCGAGGGCACATCAATGATGGCCTTTCCTACATTCAAGCTCAGATGACATAATTTGACAAGGATATCGCTTTTTTGGTTTTTTTAATGTTTTGACATTTTTAGGGATTTTGATGTTTTTTGGATGTTTTGGATTTTTCCTTCACAATTTTCTGAATGTTTTTGGATTTTAGTTGTACAGGATTTTGGATGTTTTTGGATTTTTAATGAAGCTTTAAGAATGTTTTTGGTGTTTTGAGATAATATTTTTGATGACCCCAAGATATACAAGGACCCAATATGATCCATAATGAATTACTCTCAGCATGACAAGTTAGACTACTTCGATATAGGCAGGACAAACTAACCTTTGGAATATGCCAAGTAGTACTAAAGAGACATGATACTTCAAATCATCAAGCTATGATAAGGATGCAAATGGGTGATGGATGAATGGTAGCACAAAGAATGATGGGACAAAAGAGTCAAATAATAGATGGAGGTGCTCTATTTATGTGAGGCACCTATTTCCCAATTTTTCACCAAGGTACTTGCCCAAAGTGCCACCGAGGTGGTTTTCACTAGAGGATGATTTTTTTTCTTTACTTTTCCAATCATTTTTCTTTTTTTTTTTGGATTTAGATCATTTTTTTATTTTTTTGGTATTTTCCAGTTTATACCCTTCAAGACAAGGCATTAAACTTTTTGAGATGTAAGCTGTTAGTTGGCTCCTGCAAGGGTTCACCTTCAGGTGTCAATAGTTGATATGCTCCTAATCCATAACTTATTGTGACAATCAAGGGACCCAACCAGTTAGGCTCAAATTTTCCTTTATTGACTTGGTCTAGTAGATTCTTCTTATTCTACTTTAGGACAAGATCTCCTACTTGGAAAGACCGGCATTTGATTCTCTTGTTATAGCTTCGTTTCAGTTGGTTTTGATATAATTGCAAGCGATTAAGGGCATCAAGACGATGCTCATCTAGGAACTCTAGCTCATTCAGCTGAGATATTTTGTATTCTTCATTGGTGAATAGATTCTATAGTGACACTCATAGTGATGGGAGCTCAACCTCAATAGGAAAGATAGCTTATGATCCTTAGACCAAGGAGAAAGGGTTTGCACCTATTAGTGTGTGGATACTAGTTTGATAAGTAAAGAGAGTAGGATTTAGCTGCAGATGCCAGCCACGACCAACTTCATTGATTGTTTTCTTCAATATTTTTAGGATGGTTTTGTTTGTATCCTTCGCTTGGCCATTTCCTTGGGGATAATATGGGGTAGAGAATCGATGTTGGATGTTGAATTTTTGGCACAAATCTTTCACATCCTAATTCTTAAAGGGTGTCCCATTATTTGAGATGAGGTTTTGTGGGATACCATAGTGGAAGATGAGGTAATTCAAGATAAACTTATCAATCTGCTCCCCCATTATGTAGGTCATAAGAATGGCTTCTACCCACTTAGTGAAGTACTCTGTGGTGGTTATGATAAATTTGTGGCCATTAGATGAGGTTGGGATGATTTTTCCTATGAGGTCAAGTCCCCATTGTGAAAAAGGAAAAGGTGTGATTATGGGTTGCAATTCTTGAGTCGGTGCATGAATCAGATCTCCATATTGTTGACATTGAACACACTTCTACACATACTGATAAGCTTCCTTCTCCATGGTTGACCAATAGTACCCATCCTCAATATTTTCTTAGATAATGGCATACCACTAGAATGGGAACCACATATTCCATTGTGTACTTCTATTAAAGCAGTTAAGGCTTCCTCTTGGTTAAGACATCACATTAATGTTCCTTCGATGCTTCAACGGTAAAGGGTATCACCTAGGATCACAAATTGGGATGCCATTTTGATAAAGGTATTTTTAAGGTTCAAGGTGATATCATATGGGAGGGTTCCTCTTCTTAGGTAGGTAAATATGTCATGATACCATGAGGATACAAAACCAACAATGACACAGGTGAATTCAGATTCATGGATTTCAGAAGTTGGCACGAGAATTTTTTCTACCAATAATTCACATTGGAGGACATTGTTCGACATGTCCAATAGTGATACAATGGTTTCCATGGCATCTATTTCTCTATTTTTCATGAGAGGAATCTACTCAAAAGTTATGTCTATAAAGAGATCTTTGAGATTCTCTACCATCTTCTTGTAAGGAGTGAGCTTGTCATCTTTAGTTTAATAGTCGTCATTGACTTGGCTAATAACCAGTTGTGAGTCTCCATAGACTTTGATTTCTTGAATCTACCACTGAACTTCTATCCTTAATCCTATGATTAGGGCTTTTTACTCAACAATATTGCTAGCACACAGAAATGATAGCCTGTATGACTTTAGAATGTGTTGGTGTTTTTTTCTAGTACACCTTAGAAGAGATCTAGAAGGTAGCCATCCCTCATTTTCAAGCATCTCACAAATGAATGGCCAACTCAACGGGTAAAGGTTTTTGAACCTTTGACACCTACACTTTAGGCTCTATGGGACTAGGGAGGGTATTTCCCAGTGGATTTCGCATGAATTTAGTTGAATGAGTGAACATCTTGCATAGATATGTTTCTCTTCACCCAAATAGATATTATTTAGCAAAAGCTTGGTAGGCCTTCACACGAATATCACTCTAACTGCTAGGAACAAGGTTTCATTTTGGACTTGCATCTTAGAATAGGCAAAATTTGAATTAATTTTGTTATCTATATGAGTCCTTGACAAGGTATACTGAACGCTTCACTAAATTACAGAGATGTACATGAAATAAACCAGTGCCTCATCCATTAGCAATGGAGTCAAATGCATGATAGTCGGTAATGCATAAATCATTAAATTAATAACTTACTTTCATAATGCCTTACACTATGAAAATTTTCATTTACCAAAACACCACTTCTTATCAGAATCCTTAGTAATGGTCCACAAACCTATGAATCCTATCAAGTATCTTTAATTATCCCTTAGGCTAAAATAAGAAACAAAATCATACATTCAGTTAAACATTGAAAGACAAATGATAAAACACTTGGTTTCTTCATTCATAGTATTGTAATAGTTACTTACAGGAGAGCAGAGATCTTGATCATAATATCAAAGATTGATGCCAAATTATCTAAGATTATCATATACAGGACTTGAACCCAAGACAATACCCTAGCTTGTCACATGTATATTTTGTATCACATTAGTACTTAGCCTATACCTAAACCATTTCCAGACTCAAAAAGATCCTCTTGAAATGAACATTGAAATCCCTTTTATAAGACAAGGGAGCAACAAGCAAAGGGTTCATTTTAGTTACATTTCATGCCAATTTTGAGGCCATCTTTCCTCGTGGGGATTTTTTCCTAAACAGTTATCTTTTCATTCATGTATCATAGGAAAACAAAAGACAAAAAGAGGTGCCAAGCCATCGAGTGGAGATGCCACGCAAGCCTTCCAAAATTCATTGCCATAGTAGTTCGCACTTTGCCAAAAAATTGATAAAAGTCACCATCACGTCTAACAGCAAAAACCCCTCGTAACATCATTGTCAGAAAACCACATCACCAAACCCAGGACCCAATCACTACCAATCAACACACGAGCATCACCTAGCCTTGTTATTTAGCTGAACAAATGCCCTCATCCAGCATCCTCACAGAGAGTGGAGTTGCATCTACCACCTCCTCTTCTGAATTTGTATAAGGAACAATGGAAACAGGGAAATGGCCACTACCAAGGTCAACTCCTTCATTCTCTTTAGAAGATTTGTCACTTATCACCACTAGAGGACTAGGTTTGCTAAAGAAAACCCCAAGGCATGCCGCAATCCTCGTTAATTCTTTCATAAACACTGTGGGTTCCTTCTCCTCACCACTGGCTAATTTCACTTGACAAGCTCATGGCCAAAGGTTGTAAGCCTCTCTAATAGTAGCATCTCTCCATTTCCACTTATGAGTGCTCCTCTTAGCCTTCGAAATGATTGGTGCCTCTGTGACCACCATTACCTTCTCAGGTTCACAAGCTAATGGGTCCTATGAGCTCAAATGACGTGACCTACGCACTGGTGTGGAGGAAGATGTTGGCTGACTCATTTTGTTGGTAGCACAAATCTGATATGTATGGGAAAACTAGCAACCTTCACCACAAGATCCTAAGATAGAAGCAATGAAAACTACACCAGCACCAGACACAAAAGATATTACCAAAGCGCAAGAAGAACAGCATATTCACCAAGGCGCCAGCCCACCACTCCGACAATAAATTACCACGCGATGGCACTTACTACTCAACACTTGTGATAATTAACCACAAGTACAAACTCGAAAGAAGAATGGTAAATAATCTACATATTGATCCTCATTAAATAGAGGAATTCCAGCATATTGTAATTAATGGCCATCCTGGTTCGCTCGCGGGACTAAAAAATGAATCACTTGCATGTTGCATCTTAGTCGTCGATCATTGGGGATTAAAGCTCAATCAACAAGGATCATTAAGGATTACCACTTGCTTTATTGGTCGTACTTAGAAATAGTGAAAAAATGCTTTAAAATTTCCATGTACCCAACCATATCCCAAGAATATCAATCCTTGGCATGTGCATCATCAATCCTACAACCATGAGAAAATCCCAACCACAAATTTTAAAATATTGCTCATCGCCAGTCCATCCTTCCCATACATGTTTCATCAAGTGATGGCTAAGAAGCCAATGATGAAACATCAACCGTAGATCTTCATCATGCAAGGATCCTAACCGTTGGCACCCAATCCTCATCATTGGTCGTGTGTTGATAATCGCCCGCATTATCCTAACCCACAATAGACCAAGCAAAATTTGACCCATCGACGGTCGTAGGCTCCAACCTAACTTGCAAAGGACAATACACGATAAATGGGAAGCCAACGATATAAAACATGAGTACTCCCTTGATGCCAAACTTTCACCCATCACCTGTCGTGTGTTCACCCCAAGCAGACCATCCCAAACGGATGAAATATTTCATCTTGGAAATGGAACATAACCAAGGCATCGGCGATGGCAAGTCTAACCACATCCTGCACAAGACAACCAGTGATAGTTATGAGGGGAGCGATGGGTCAAAATTTTGACTGCATTGCTTATCGAGCATTACTCCATCATGGACACAAACAAACACGTGAAGGCATGAAAGCATCCAATACAAAAGAGGAAAGGCATCGCTCATCGCGGGTTACTTAACGAAACATAAAAATAGATAAGCGATGGGTGATGCAAGGCTCAAACCTGACTTAAGGAGAGATTAATAACATGTGTTCCAAAGGTTGTTTTTAAAAGATGGCCTAGCCACGATGGGTGAGACAATGAATGCGGTTGATAAATCACAAAAATTAAGGCCAGTATTGACTAAGGAAAAGACTGGGAACTGATACAACTAGTCAACTTGAAATTAGAACTCAAATGCCAGATGAGGTGTGATCATGGAGAAAATTGCAAGACCAAAATCCTAAAAATTCAATGGAACCAAGAAAAATTTAAGGGTTCCACCAATGGCTTTGACTGGGGATGTATGCCCCTTGTGGGAATAGAAAGAATCCAGATCTCTAGAGAGCAGAACAAATGGAAACAAACAATTAGATTATGGGTATTCTTTCGGCTCTTCATTACTTTGGTATAGTTTAATGGCCCTAGGCCATCAAAGGGAAAAAGGACACTCAATTTTTACCCCTATCAAAAACCTTTTCCTATTGTTCTTGCGGTGGGCATATCCATGGGTCAAGCATGCTAGGGCAGCTTAAATTACTCCAGTTGGCATCCCCACTCATGTCCTGCATACTATTTTCCATTTCATCAGCCTGAAGGACCCAGGTCCCACCTGATTGAGATGGCAAACCAAAACATTCATAATCTTCTTGGTTGTTATCTAGGACATCATACTAGCATCCTTCATATATGCCTTGGTACATACTAGAATCACTTTTTGTAATGCCCAAAAGAAGTGACTTATTTCTGATGATATCCCTTTCACATTCAAAGTGAGTATCATTATTATCTGATAAGAACAAATTAGTAATAAGGCCTAGAAGCTAAGGAGAATCTACAAAAAATTCAAGCACACAATCGTACTGGCCAACATTACATACCAGATTAGGCGCATTCACATTAGACCTCATCTTGTCACAATAGCTATACACTGAATCACCTCACACATTCTCACTAATAGTGGCATTATTTTCATCATTACAGGAGTTAACATTCCTGACCTCTGTCCACTTACTGCTGGTGACTACATCAATATATTGGCCATCACACCTATCTGATACTTGGGGGGATAACTGATCTGAGTCAACAGTTGTGATAGTAAAATGTAAGTTATTTATACTATCCCGATTTCTACCCTCGGTCACCTCATTCAAATTATCTTCAGTACCTTTGCATGGTATATCTGTTATGAAATCATTAGAGCTTACAACAAATAGAGGGTTGTCTCTACACCAGTAAGGATTACCTCCTAACTTATCATCTATCAGTGAAGTTTCATCATACAAGGGGTTATGCCACATTCTCATTGTACTTACATCCACCCCTGTTATGTGGGTATGCGGGTCACAATATTTCATATCTTGAAAGTCTTCATCAAAATCACCTTCATCACTTATGCTCAAAATTATGGACCCACATTCTGAAAACTCGTCACATGAGGAGAATTCTCCACCTTCAGTTACTTGAATCCCATCATTATCACCAATATATCCCCTATCAGAGGTTGTGGACTCCATCTCCACCACATAGGATGATCTATACCCAATAGAACAATGGTCAAAATCCAGCTCATCACCAGATGAACCACTAGCTTGTGTGTCAGGATCATCAATTAGGCTAGAAGGTGACACCTCCCCATGCTTCTGCTTGTTTCTCATGATATCCCAAGAGTGGAAATCATGCACTACTTCATCATTCTGGGATGGTACCTCAATAGCAACATCATTCACCAAAAAAAATATATCATTAACCCATTGTTCATGTTCAAACACATCATCCTGTCCTAATAGTAGAGATTCCTGATCTTCCTGGTAACAAGCCTCATCGATGTCACTCTGACGTGACATCTGTATGGCATGTTCATTCTGAATTCCCTCAATGATCCTAATCCAATTATTGACTTGGCTCAAGGCATAGGGTTTTACCTCTTCTGGTAGAGCACTCAATCCAGGTTGATATAATTCACAGAACAAGTCAATGCATGTCAAGGCACTAGGCCTAAAATTTTTAGCTATATCAAGCAAGGCATCAGTGAACCTAGAATGGAGATGTTCAAGGGATTCCCCTTCATGCCTTTTCATATCACACAACCTCTGAACTACAAATGCTCGATCATCTATTTCATGAGTGGGTGCACGATCCCTTTTAGACACAACATAATCCTCTCGTGGTTCTATTGATGGGCTAGAAATAGCAGGAACCTCATTCTCTTGTTCTAGCTCACTATTAATTGATTCATCTACCATGGTAGCATCATGCGGAGTGCTCAAATTCTCATCACAAATATTGAGATCTCCCCTCATCATTAAATATTTTAAATTGTTCTCAATGTCTATGGAAATGTGGTATGATTGTTGTAATGTGGTAGGTTCCTTATCTCTCAACAAGTAGCTCATCTTTTTATCAAACGCTCCCAAGTATACAACCAAACACTTGACATAATTTGGTCTTATATGTGATGGGATCTCCCTTATCATTTTTAAAAACCAAAGGTTAAATGAAGGGACCAACTCATGTTCATTCTTCTCCATGTTCGTAAATCTCTGCCTAACCAAAACTGGATCAACCGTTTCTCCAAATTTTTCCATAAACACCAATTTGAATTCTCTCCATGAGTGTATAGAGGACATAGGAAAATAAGATAGCCAATTTCTAGCATCTCCTTTTAAAGACTGAACAAACAACTTCATAACCACATCTTTAAAGGTCACCTCAAGTCTCCCATCACATTAACAAAGTCCTGTAAATGTTGATTTGTTGACTCAACATGTTTACCTTTAAATGTTGTTATCCTATCCCTGATCTCGTATGGTACAGTATTTGGGTACCCACCAATGTTACTGAAACCCAAGGCATTGTACCTTTCACTATTGAAACCTCCCTGATGTGACAAGAGGGGCCCATTATTTACATCCCTATCAAGAAATATGGCCTGACCAGACATCTTGTTGCTCCTAGCAAGAGTTGCTACACATACTAGCAAGGATGCTCAAAATTTCTACTAAAAAAAAACCTCAACCTCTTCACATAATAAATTCTAAGTTCTATTTGCTCAAGGTCAGGATTTACATTTTCCCTTCATAGCTACATACAACTCCACAACTCTTACTTAGAAACATGAAAAATTCACTACCGTTTCCCTTAATTTGTGCCTTTTCATTTAATGGGAAATCATTTACACTTTGAAATAAAATAATTCTTATAATCTGTTTATATAGCAATACAAAAATACCTAACCTTCCTGCAACACCCACTTAGCTTTTCCTTTTAGCACATGGGTCTGGAGCCTCAGCATAGCTTTTTTCCACTTCTTTAGTTAGAGTCGCCACCTCCCATTGAGAGGAAATAAATGAAATGAAAATTTTATTATATCAGCATGTTCTAGGTCTAACTCCTCAGCGGAGTCACTTTTAGATCCTTTTGAGTTATATTGCAACCAATTCCTCGGCTAAATTGAAGAATTCTTTTACATATGAACAAATTGTCCATATTACTTACACCATTTGACTCTGTGATTCAAATATTTGCTCCTGGAGAGTGGAATGTTCCCCAATAGAGTCACCAATCCTGTTGGTGTTTTTTCCAGTACACCTTAGAAGAGCTCTAGAAGGTAACCATCCCTCATTGTCAAGCATCTCATAGATGAATGGCCATCTCGATGAGTAAAGGGTTTTGAACCTTTGACCCCTACACTTTAGGCTCTACAGGACCAGGGAGGGTATTTCCCAGTGGATTTCACACAAATTTAGTTGAATGAGTGAACATCTTGAAAAAATATGTTCCCCTTCACCCAAATAGATATTATTTAGCAAAATCTTGGCAGGCCTTCACACAAATAGCACTTTATCTGCTAGGAACGGGGTTTCATTTCAGACTTGCATCTTAGAATGGGAAAAATTCGATTTAATTTCATTATCTTTATGAGACTTTGACAAGGTATACTGAACGCTTCACTAAATTATAGAGACGTACGTGAAATAAACCAATGCCTCATCCATTGGGAATGGAGTCGAACACATAACAATCGGTAATGCATAAATCATGAAATTAATAAATTACTTTTATAATGCCTTACACTATGAAAATTTGCATTTACCAAAACACCACTTCTTATGAGAATCCTCAGTAATGACCCACAAACCTATGAATCCTCTCAAATATCTTTAATTAACCCCTTAGGCTAAAATAAGAAACTAAATCATACATTCAATTAAACATTGAAAGACAAATGATAAAATTCTTGGTTTCTTCATTCATAGTATTGTAATAGTTACTTACAGGAGAGTAGAGATCTTGATCATAATATCAAAGACTGATGCAAAATTATCTAAGATTATCATATATAGGACTTGAACCAAGACAATACCCTAGCTTGTCACATGTATATTATGTATCACATTCGTACTTAGCCTATACCTAAGTCATTTCCAGACTCAAAAAAATCCTCCTGAAATGAACCTTGAAATCCCTTTTATAAGACAAGGGAGCAACAAGCAAAGGGTTCATTTCAATTACATTTCATGCCAATTTCGAGGCCATCTTGCCTCATGGGGATTTTTTCCTAAACAGTTATCTTTTCATTCATGTATCACAGGAAAACAAAAGACAAAAAGAGGTGCCAAGCCGTCGAGAAGAGATGCCACGCAAACCTTCCAAAAGGCGTCGCCATCATAGTTCGCACTTTTCCAAAAAAATGATAAACGTCACCATCATGCCTAACAGCAAAAACCCTTGTAACACCTTTTTTAGGAAACCGCATCACCAAACCTGAGACCCAATCACTACCAATCAACACACGAGGTCACCCAGCCTTTTTATTTAGCTAAGCAAATGCCCTCATCTGGCATCCTCACAAAGAGTGGAGTTGCAACTACCACCTCCTCTTTTGAATTTGTATAGGGCACAAGGGAAACAGGGCAATGGCCACTACCAAGGTCAACCCCTTCATTCTCTTCAAAAGAGTTTTCACTTATCACCACCAGAGGACTAGGTTTGCTAGAGAAAACCCCAGGGCCTGCCGCTATCCTCATTAATTCTTTCACAAACACTATGGGTTCCTTCTCCTCACCACTGGCTAATTTCACTTGACAAGATCATGGTTGGAGGTTGTAAGCCTCTCTAATAGTAGCAACTCTCCCTATCCGCTTACGAGCGCTCCTTTTAGCCTTCAAAACAATTGGTGCCTCTGTGACTATCATTACCTTCTCAAGTTCACAAGCTAATGGCTCATGTGAGCTCAAATGACGTGACCTGGGCACTCGTGTGGAGGAAGATGTCAGCTGACTCATTTTGTTGGTAGCACAAATCTAATATGTATGGGAAAACTAGCAACCTTCACCACGAGATCCCAAGATAGAAGCAACACAAACTGCACCAGCACCAAACACAAAAGAGATTACCAAAATGTAGGAAGAAAAGCATATTCACCAAGGCACCAGCCCACCACTTCGACAAGAAATTACCACATGACGGAACTTACTACTCAACACTTGTGGTAATTAACCACAAGTACAGACTCGAAAGAAGAATGGTAAATAATCTACATAGCGATCCTCATTAAATAGAGGAATTCTAGCATATTGTAATTAATGGCCATCCTGGTTCGCTCACATGACTAAAAAATCAATCACTTGCATGTTGCATCTTATTCATCGATCACAGGGGATTAAAGCTCAATCAACGAGGATCATTAAGGATCGCCACTTGCTTTACTAGTCATACTTAGAAATAGCAAAAAACTGCTTTAAAACTGCCACATACCCAGCCATATCCCAAGAATATCAATCCTTGGCACGCACATCATTGATCCTACAACCACAAGAAAATCCCGACCACAAATTTGAAAATATCGCTCATCGCCAGTCCATCCTTCCCATACGTGTTTCATCAAGCAATGGCTAAGAATCCAATGATGAAACATCAAGTGTAGATCTTCATCATGCAAGGATCTTGACCGTTGGAACCTAATCCTCATCGTTGATCACATGTTGACAACCACCCATGTTATCCTAACCTATGATAGACTGAGCAAAATTTGACCCATAAGCAGTCATGGGTTCCAACCTAACCCGTGAAGGACAATACGTGATAAATAGAAAGCCAACGATATAAAACATGATTACTCCCTTGACGCCAAACTTTAACCCATCTCTTGTCGCATGTTCACCCCAAGAAGACCATCCTAAACTGGCAAAATATTGCATCTTGGTCATGGAACATAACTAAGGCATCGACGGTCGCAATTCTAACTACATCCTACACAAGACAACCAACGATAGTTAAGAGGGGAGCGATGGGTCAAAATGTTGACCGCATCACTCATCGGGTGTTACTCCATCATGGACACAAACAAACACAACGAAGGCATGCAAGTGATAGATACAAAAGAGGAAAGGCATCACTCATCGCGAGTTACTTGATGAAACATGAAAACAGACAGGTGATGGGCGATGCAAGGCTCAAAACCTGACTTAACGAGAGATTAATAACATGTGCACCAAAGGTTGTTTTTAAAATATGACCTAGCCACGATGGGTGAGACAATGAAGGGGGATGATAAATCATGAAACTTAAGGCCATGATTGACTAAGGAAAAGATAGGGAACTAATACAACCAGTCAACTCGAAATTAGAACTCAAAGGCCAGATGAGGTGTGATCATGGAGAAAATTGCAAGACCAAAACCCTAAAAATTCAGTGGAACCAGGAAAAATTTAAGGGTTCCACCAGAATGCAATCACCTTGAGGGGTGATGAAAATAATGTCTTCTCAAGATCCATGTTGGGTGAATGATCCATCAAAGTACATTTTCCATTGATCTGTGAGGTTGAGAAGAAATACTGATTCATCAAGAAACTCAGATACCAAAGGATTTTTGGCATAGATGAGTGCTTTTGCTAGCTGGTCTACGATCACTTGTCCTTTGATTGCCTTGTGGTCCACATACTTTATGTCAAACTTAGTTAATATCATCACCCATTTGGCCATTCTCCCTATGAGAGTTGTCTTAGATAACAAGTATTTTAATGGGTCTATCTTTGCAATGAGCTTGATTTGATGTGACAACATATAGTGCCTGAACTTTTGTGAAGCAAAATCTACTACTAGGCATGCTTTCTCAATAGGTGAATAGTTCATTTCATAGCCAACCAAGGTTTTGTTGATGTAGTAGATGGCTCTTTCCTTTCCATTCTCATCATGTTGTGTTAAAAGAGCTCCTAGTGGTGTTGATGTTGCTGAGGTATATAAGATCAATGACTTGGTTGGTATTGGCGACATGAGCAATAGAGGTGTTAGTAGATAATATTTGATTTGTTGGAAATATTTATCACACTTTTCATCCCATTTGTAAGTTATCCCTTTATGGAGGAGATGTGAAAAGGGATGGATCTTGTTTGATATTTGTGTTATGAACCTTTTGATGGATTGCAATCTTCCTTGTAATCCTCTTATCTGTTTTAGTGTTTGTGGTGGTTCCATGTCGAGGATTGATTTTTCCTTTGATGGATCAATTTATATCCCTCTTTATGAGACAATGAAGCTGAGAAGTTTCCTTGATATAACCCCAAAGACACACTTTTTTGGATTTTGTCGTACCTTGTATTCATCAAGCTTGTCAAAGATGGGTCCTAAGACTGGTATGTGCTCACTTATTTTCTTTGATTTTTCCAAAATATCATCCACATAATCTTCAAATGTTTTGTGGATCATGTCATGGAAGATGAGGTTCATTTCTCTTTGATAGGTTTCTCTTGCATTCTTTAACCCGAATTGATCATGTTCCAGCAATATGTTCCCCATGGACAAGTGAATGCAATTTTATGTTGATCCTCCTTGGTGATCATGATTTGATTGTAGCCTGAAAACCCATCCATGGATGATAATATTTCATGCCCAGCCATTAAGTCTACAATGAGGTTGATGTTGGGAAGAGGAAAATCATCATTTGGGTATGCTTTGTTTAAGTCTCTGAAATCGATGTAGATTTTGAACCCCTCAGTGGGTTTTGAGACTGGTACCAAGTTTGAAACCCACTCAAGATAATCTATTGGTCGGATGAACCGGACGTCCAGAATTTTTTGTAACTCTAGTTTCACCAAGAGTGCTATCTGAGGGTGCATCTTTCTTAACTTTTGCTTGACTGGCTTGGCTTCGAGATATATCACTAAATGATGCACAACTACTTCAAGATCAAGGCTAGGCATATATGTCTATGACCATGCACAATTAGCTCTTTGTTCTTTTAGGAATGCTGCTAGGTTCTTTTGTTCTTCATCCAACAGGGATTCGGCATAGAAAGTGATCTAGGGTGCTTCTTATGTTCCTAGATTGACCAGGGTTGCCTTTTCTACTAGCACTATTGAATTTTCAAGATGCATTTCACTAAGGGGGAGATTTAATCCCTCATCCTTGGGCGCCTCAAAGAGGTTTTCACCCTCAAATATGTCCTTTATTTTTATTGTTTTAGGATCAAAGATTGTCACAGTGTGGTTTTCACTCAAGGATCTGCATGTTAGTTTCATTTCATCAATTTTGTGACTAAAGGATTCAATTGTCTCTCCATAGTATGCCCCTATTTATAGCTCTATGCTGAAACCTTCTTTGTGATCTACCCAGGATAATTTTTTGTGGAGTCCCATGAATTCTGAGATCGCTTCATCATTTTTGAATAAATCAAGAATCAATGGTCCTTGTTGGTCCATGGCAATAAGTTGCAGGTATACTAGGCGTAGTTCAATGGGTTGATTTCTTGGAACAAAGGATATAATGGATATCATGAATAGGGAGTTATTTTCAAATAGGTCATCCATATCAAGGGGGAAGTCATCTAAGGTCATGTCATATGGGTAGGTAACCAAGAGAAATCCTTGATCAGTTTAACGGAAGTACCTTTGCCAATAAGGGTAATCTTGCAGGTAGTACAACCTAAACCAAGATTCTTTAATTATTTCTCGGGAATGATAGGTTCTAGCAATCCATTGTCATTTTTTCCTATTTTCTCATTCTTATTATAACCCATTCCCTTCATGAGCTACAAGCCTTTGTTATCATCTTCCATAGGAAGAACAAGGATAGATCGTTCATCCTGATAGAGGAGTTTATAGATATCCTCCTTGTTGACATCTTCTTGATTGAGATCCCCACACTTGGTGAAGGTAGTAGTTGCCATTTTGATTGTTTTGGGATATTTGGTTCTAGATGTAGGTTTCCCATGAGATTGAGGGGAAAGAGGTAATTCTCCTAAGACAAAGGTATCCTTTAGGAGCTTATAATTCCCACAACCATCATCTTGGATTACCGCTTTGATGTCAGGGATATTCTGCACAATGGATATATTTGTTGCTAAGATAGATTCAAGAGATGATGGATCAACAAATGAGCTAGGTATGGATGTAGGCCCTTCATCATTTTCAAGTATTTGGGGGATCTTATAGAACCTAGCCTCAAGATTTTTGCAATAGTAAAAAGGCTCAAGATATCCATAGATGGTAACATCTCTTCCCTCAAAAGAAAACTTGACACATTGATGGTAGGTTGAGGCAACAACTTTTAAGGCATGGATCCATGGTCGGCCAAGCAAGATGTTGTATGGAAGATCAAGATATAGCACTTGGTGAGTAGTTTCTACAATGATAGGTCCCACTTGAATGGGTAATGCAATGATGCCTTGTGATACCTGCTCTTGGTCATCATATGCCCTGATGGTGGTACTCTTCATTTTCTCAATAGTATCTTTTGAGTAGCCCAGGTCTTTGATCAACTCAAGGGTATAAATATTTACACCGGCACCTCCATCTACTAAGACTCTTTTGACCTTATTTTTATGAATATAGACCTCGAGGTGTAAAGCACGATTATGAGATGGTTTTGACGGTAGGTCTTTCTCGGAAAAGGTAAGAAGATGATTGGTAATGTGTCCTACCATAGCTTGAAACTGATATGTATCAATATCCTCAAGGACAGATGACTCTGATAAGGATTTCTCTAATATTTCTCTATGTGTGGGAGATAGCCTTAATAGTTCTAAGATTGATATCTATGCAGGGATCTTCTTAAGTTGGTTTAGGAGATTATACTTGCTGGGATTTTATGTTGGAAAAGTAGGTTGTGCCCTAGACTAGGATGGGACTCCTTGAATAGTGACCTTTACACGCCATGTGGTGACTCCACACTTGGCACTAGGTCCATTGATGGTGATGATTGTAATGACACTATTACAAGATGCGACCATGTTTCAATAGCTATGCTACACATTTTTGTAATCCTTAGTTTTTTTGTTGTTGTTCCTTTTGTTATGATCTGGCATAGGGTTCTTGTATATCTTGAGATCCTGATTCCTAGCTGGTACTTCAATAGAGATAGTGTCATTCTCTATGAGATCTTGGATAATGTTCTTGAGTCTCATGCAATTTGCAGTTTTGTGTCCTTTGATTTTATGAAAGATGCAGAGATTATTTTCATTGTACCAAGAATTTCTCTTGCAGTTCTTGGTAATTTTCAAAGTTGGGAAATGTTATCAAATTTGATTCCACCAACTTTTTCATGATGTTTTTGATGGGTTCGGATAACTATGTACTTGCACTTGGGATAGTTATTCTTGTTGGTAGTCCATCGTTGTTGCATCTCAGTGTTCTCCTTTGGCTTGTTTGAGAGTATATAACTCTTCTAGACTAACATCCATGTCAAGATTAAAGGAGAAGTGGTCAATGAATTGATTAGTGATTTCTTGAAAAAAATCGATGTTAGGAGATAGATGAGAGAACCAATCCATAGCAGGACCTATTAAGCTTCGAGGGAAGAGACGCATTAGATATGAATCATTATAAGCTACCTCCATACACATGATGTTGAATTCTTTGACATGGTCTATAGGACTTCCTCTCCCCTTGTATTTATCGAATTTGGGGATCTCAAATCTAGGAGAGAATGGTACCATTAAAATGTTTTGATCAAAGGGGTAAGGACATAGCTTCTGTGTATGGGGCTTCTTTGTCTTTCCCATCTGAAAGTCCTGCATTTCTTGGGATAGCGCCCTGAGTTGTGAAGCTAGATCATCTTGTGGATTTGGTGGAGGAACATACGACGAGATGATGGATGAGTTGTTCATGGGATTTTTATATGACGATGTCTTGTATGGGGTGTATGGTGGAGTGGGATTATGTGAAGGTGATTGAGGTGTTGATGTGTATGTTCCTAGCATGTTTCGATTCGCGATGTTTTGTTGAGGGTTATAGTAGGAACCTTGTTGTTGTTGTTGTTGTTGTTGTTGTAGCTGATATTGGGAATATTGTTGAGCTAGTAAGGCTTGCTATTGTTGTGTTTTTATGGCTTGTTTTTGGGTATGCTATTGTTATTGTGTCACGATAGCTTATTTTTGGACCTATTATTATTGTTGTACCACGATGGCTTGTTTTTGGGCCTACTATTATTGTTGTTCCATGATGGCTTACTATTTTTGTTGGGCTACTAAGGATGCTTGATAGGCTTGTTGTTGTTGGTGTGTTGCTAAGGATGCTTGATAAGCTTGTTGTTGTTGTTGTATGACTAAGGCTACTTGTTGTTGTTGTTGTGCGGCTAAGGTTTCTTGTTGTTGTTGGATGGCTTGCTGATAAGCTTGTTGTGCTTTTTATAAGGCTAAGGTATGATTTTGTAATATAGGACCAGTTGGTTGTTGGGACATTTGTGATGGATTGTGGGTGTTGATATTTTAGATGTTTTGCGACTTGGTGATGAGAGGTTGTGAGTTTCCTTTGTTCAGCATTCCTTGCAAAATAGTGGATTGAGATGGACGAATGTAATTTTGAGATCCCATTTTATCTTTCATGGTGAAGGGGGCTATGGGGAAGGATGTGGATGTTGTCATTAGATTTTGTAATGGTGTTGGCATATTAGGACCTTGAGTCCATTGATTGAAGAGATTCCCTTGACCGATGTTTGGGGGATTTCCTTGTGCTTGAGATGTGATCAAGGTACTTTCTTGGTTGATAGGGTTCATTCCCAAGGAGTTGGTTTGATTTGGATCGATGATAGATGAATTGGTTGTGTTTTGTGATGACAAAGGTATAGATGAACCTAAAGGAGGATTGGGTAAAGATGTCCTTATTTGCATTGAGGGTTGACTCTGTGATATAGTATGGACATGCCCTTGTGTAATACCTTGAGATACTTGGTCTATACTACTTTGTGTGATGGTGGGCATACTTGTGATACTCATGGATGTAGATGAAGATGGGTGTCCCTGATAGGTGGAGGATGTGGTGGAGTAATGAAGGTCAAGAGGTTTATGTAGTTATTTTGAATTTTTAGGGATGGGAGGGGCACCAAAGGTATGCATCCAAGTGGTTGTTGGAGGTGGAGGATTGGTATCAAGGGTACCCACAAGTGTATTGATTTCAAATGGAAGAGTCAAACCAAATTCCTTGGAAAGGCTAGCTGCAAGACTAGGAGTAGATGCTTGATTTATCCCTGATGGTGGGGTGGTGAAGCCTTGTGACAAGTTTTGAGCCATAAATGATGGAGAAGTAGGAGCTATGTTTTCAAAGGCTTGATGCTCCATGAGTTCCTCCCAAGTAATCTCAAAGGGGTTGTTTGTGATGTCTTCAATTTCATATGGTCCTGTCAGAGATGATGGTTATTGTGATGGCGTGATTGGCTTCTTGGGTCAAATTCTAGAGGATTGGATCACTTGAGGTAAATGTGATTTTGGTTTTCTTCATAATTCTCTTGTATTGTGATCTCATTTTTACCATAAATTTTGGGTCACTGATGGGAGAGTTGTGTTGAGATTTATAATGTTTGAACTCTCTAGTGGACTCAAATCTAGGTAAAAGGGACACTCTAAGTCTTTCTGGAGCAATGATGATAATGGGGAATGAAAAGATAGGTGATATGGAAAATGATCTTTGTGATTATTTTGGGACAACACTTTTGACTTTGAATTTGATGTTTTGATGTGGGGATAAAGGATTTTGATAAACTTGAGAATCTTTAGGGTGGGCTCATTACCTTCAAGATAAACTAGTTCAAGTATGATAAGACTTAAATAGGTGCATGGAAAAGGATACATTTCACATACAACTTCGTAAAGCTAGAGGTTGGTTCGATTTGATGCTTTAAGCCAAAAGATGTTGGTGTGTTCGAAAGTTTTGCAAAGATAGGTGAGGTGAAGCTTGAAGTTTTGATGAAGGGATGGATGAAATGTTTGACCCAATTTTGACTTAGAATGAACCTTTTTTTCCCAAGACCACAGTATTGAGAATGATGCCAGACCTCTAAAATATGCAAATCCTAAAGACCCAATGTCGACATAGATGAGAGGATAAATGGGGATTTTTTAAACCTATTCTCCTTCTCCTAGCTCGAGCATAGTAGTTTTTAACAAGTGGTTACGATTGCGGTAAAGTATTACAGCTTACTTCCTACCAAACTTTGAGTTACGAAATCTATGTCTGTGATGACGGGATGTAGGTTTTACTTCACGTACTTTGATTGTATGATGGATCGTTCAAATAGGTTGATTATCTTGAAAAAAGATCGATTTTGACCCATAAAGACACCACATTTATGGATGTCTTCTTAGTTCATGTTCATAAAATTTCACCAATAATTTATTTATGTTTAGGTATAGTGTTGTAGTACAGTTTTTTATTACTCTTGAACTAAGGTACCTAATTTTAAAATGACGACTAGTAGACCTTGTTTTGGGGATTTTTATTTTGTGTGAGATCATTAGAGAAGAATAAGATAATTATTGCCACATGGGAGGTGGTAATATGGGCCTTCTAGCCAAAATATTTGCTCTTCGTTCTTCTTTATCCAAGATAGTTGCACTAATTCTCCATTGATTGGATGTTTCCTTGATTTCAAAAGTGAAGGTTCTCAAACTGCTGATAATATTTGTTTGTTCTCCCTCAATGTATTCAAATTTTGGTTGAATGATAGCACCTGTAAGATGGGGTTGTAAAACAAGAGTGTCTGGTCTCCAAATGGTCATGTGGTATTTAGTTGTGTCAAGTTTATCTTGCTTAAATGAATTGATTTTACAAAGACTCTTCTTGATTAAGTTTTCAAACTAAATTTTTATGTCAAAAACATCATAACTTTCATAATGTCCATTTCGTGAAAATCACGAGATTAGAGCCACAATTGCCTATGTTGTCTTTGGGAAATATGGATTATGATTAAGTCAAGATATTTAGGTCACTAAGGATAGAAACCCTTAGGACAAGCAATAATATCAAAGCTAAATAAAGAGGTACCCATATTTAAACCAAAGTGTTTAAAATTTTGAAGGTAGTGAATGTTTGTTTTTGAAAAGTTTTTTAACCAAGCAATGTATCAAACTAACTCGCAATCACTTACAATCTTAGGTTTGAAATTGCCATACTTTGTTGAATTCCCACTTGGATTTCTCCAAACACTAAACAATGCGAATAGTTAGAGATTTGGCGACACTGGCTCCCCTCCACAGCACACACTTCTTGACAACACCAAATCTCAAAATCCTTAAAATTTGAAGATCAAAAGGATTTTTTTTGTTTCTACAATTGAGTAGTAATAATGTGGGATGGATTCAGAATGACCATTCTTGCACCAAAAAGTATTTAAGGATTTTGGCTTTTGCACAAATTGGTTCTTAATCAAGGCACCCATTCAAGCGGCCACATAAGAGCCAAGGGTTACTTGCTTGTCTGTAGGAGCACCTGTAATGCTAAGATTTCCTGCAGCATTTAAATTTATATACTGGTTGGGAGTAGCTTAGCTTTAGCTCATTACTGGTTGGGTCATTCCCTGGGGATGATTACTTTTTCCCACCAAGGCAATCCCTCTAAATATAAATAATAGAGAAGAAGTACATTTGTAGTTCAACCACCTAGATTGTGTAAAGCACTTAGGACGGAGAACACACAATGTCTTTCCTTCACACTTGCATGATTTATTCAATTTTAGCTCCAAATCGAAATCTGTAGGTAACCTTTTAGACAATCAATGTCACCAAAATGCTTTTGATTCTCAAGATCTTCATGAAGCAAACACAAGTTACAAAGAAGATTACAAGACAAAGCAAACACAAGTTAATTTTAACCTTCAAAGAAATGATGAGTTCTTTTTATAGCACCAAAACAACGTATGAAGTTGCTTGTTCAATTTTAAGCCTAAAGTAAAATGATAATGTGAAGGTTCAATTTTAGTTCCATTTGAGCGTTCATTTTAAGACCAAATTTAAATTTAGTGAGGTCCTAAAACAAAAGATAGAAAGCATGAAAATTGGGTTATAATTGCCCCAAAGTGTTTAAACACTTTTTACAATTATATAATTTAAGATAGAAGAGGCTTTCTCCATTTCAGCTCCATGTCTTTCAACCTACAAAATCTTGTTAGTCTAACAACTAGAACACAGTCAAACACCCATTGGTAATCAGATAAATCAAGGAAATTATGGCAAATGTTAAAAAACAATTAAAAAATCTTTTTACTAGAGTTGGGTGTCACTGAACATGATAGCGTCACAATTTGAAGTATGGGCATCACTCTGGTGAAAATGATCATCGCTCTGCAACAGAAATAGTGAGCATGATAGCATCAATATTTGGCTCGACATCACTGCTAATGATGGCGTCATGATTTGAAATTTGATAGTTTCGCTCTGGTGAAAATGATCATTGCTCTACAACAAAAATAGTGAGCATGATAGCGTCGATATTTGGCCTGGCATCACTGCTAATGATGGCGTCATGATTTGAAATTTGATAGTTTTTCTCTGGTGAAGACAGATGTCGCCATTTAAACTTTTCAATACTTCTAGATTAATTTGGCGTCACCATAATTAAATCGACATCGGTGCATTAAATCAATGTCGATGTTTCAAATTGGGTGGGCGTCGCTATATGGCGATGCTCTATAGAAAGTGTCATTTTTTGTAGTTTGGGAATTGCTACAACCTACAAAACATCAAATAAATAGAATTTGAGCTAAAAATTTGTTAACAGTTTTCCCTCCTTCTAGCGCCAGAATGTGAGATGAGGATTGTCGGTGAGGGTCGATTACACTTGACTCATGATGAATTGAAGCATAACTTTGCCAAACATACCTACATCTACAAACGAGATTATTTGAAATGAAAATCTAATCTAAGCATTTAATTGAAAATGAAAGCTACAAACTACACAAAAATAGTTAAATTCCTAACCTAGCCCATCTGAAACTTATCCTATTTTTGAATTGGTGTCGTGTTGATGTGAAACAATGACCCTTTCCCAATCTTGTGATTAGTGAGCCTATTTCAGTCGATTCTATGGAAGAGAATCAATGAAACCATTGTGATTGATGTATGAGAACCTAGTTTATGCAAAAATGAACATGATGCAAGCTAAGCTACCATGATTTTATGCTATTAGTGATCTAATTATGCTATTGCTAAGCTATTCTAAGCTAAAATTATGCTAAAAGATAAAAACCCTAATTGATATACAAACTAAGATGGATGCATGGAAGCCATTAATGGATGCTCTAAACTATTATGCAATGAAAATGAGCTAAAATAAGCTAACAAGTGAGTAAATCTGAGACTATGGATGCAAGTGATTTCAACAACATAAGTTTGTTCTAAAAGATGGATCCATTTGTCTCCAAATGGTGACCTATTTACATGAGAGAAAATGAGAAATGGAGGGTTGAGATTGAAAAGATTAATCAACAATTCAGAATGAAAGGAAGGAGAGGCATGGATCATGGATTCTCATCAATGGATGAGAATGCATGATGGGATTTAATCAAGGGTTCACATTTGCCTCAAACAAACACACTTTTGACTTGCACACACAGGTCAAAGGTGACTTGTTCAAAAGGTTAAAAGATAACTTGTAACTCAAGTTATAAGGTAACTTGCATTTGAAGCCAAGTGAAAATATCCCTTTTTCAAACCATGAGTGAGGAAAAAGGCATTTTGAAAATTAAAACAAAGTTTTAATTGTGCAAAAAGGGGGATAAGGAATATTCTCTTTGATTAGAGGAATGTTAGTTTAATTTTTAATTAAACAAGATTTAATTTATGCAATTAGGGGATTAGAAGAATTAAAGTGACATTTATTAAATTAGATTATTTAATAAATGTGGGAAAGGTGAAATGATATTTAATTAAATAACTTAGGGTTATTTAATTAAATAAGATGACTTAGGAGATTAAATTAAATAAGATGACTTAGGAGATTAAATTTAATATTTTCATTTATTTTATTTTATTAGATGAAGTGTTAGTGCGAAAAGAGATGAATTAACCTAATTAAATTTAATTAGGCCAATAGATGAAAATGATGCAATTAATTAATTAGCTAGGCTAATTAAATCAATTAAGCAAAAATAGGATGGGTTAAAGAGGAAATGATGTTAGTAAATCTGATTTAAATTTATGATATCGATTAGGACATTTTTTAGTGTCTACAATACGAATGTGAATGGCGCTTCTCTTGATTGATCTTTCCATTTGAATGCAATCATTCCCCCTTTTCCAATTTCTGATTTTCTAAAAAAAACATACATTCCTGTAGTAGAGAGATCAAGTTCTGAGAATTATGATACAAGATGGCACTAACTTAAGTTAAAATTTGTATATAATGAATCCAACATTCTTAATACAGATCATCCAGACGTGGAGATCTAGGTGCAATTCTTTGTTGTCTAAAACTTAAATGATACACTTGGTTTGGGATAAAAACGTGAAAGTTAAAGCCAGAAATAGAGAATTCATCAAATATGCCCATATATGATTCTGTCTAGACGAAGTTGGAAGAAGAAGAGTTGAATTCATTATGTACACCAAAAATAAAACAAATTTAACCCTCAACAACAAGTGGTTCTAAGCTCAAATTTGAGCAATGACAAGAGACTTTAAAAAACATTTTCCATGTTCTTTACACTAGCAAATCCATGCTTCATAAGGCGAGCAACATAGGAGAAAAATAAATGAAGTTTAATATTCCAATTAACTAAAGATTAAGTTATTCAGTCGAAGTTTATTATTTATGTGGAAATATTAAATTTATAATTAGTGGTTGCCACATTTGATCCCCATAACAATCATTAATCTAGCCTTCATGGTATTCTTTCATTTATGTTGACAGAATCATTTTGATCATTTTATCTATTAAAAATTAGATACCAATTTCTTTTAGGAACAATCATTGCATTACTATTGTAACTACCAACATTACTATTGATCATGAGTTACTTGAATGACTATTGAATTTTAGACTGCTATCATTAAAATATGGAAAGTAGAAATAAATTTGGACCCTTTTATTAGGAACCAAAACAGGGCCTCATTTTATATTATATTAATATATAATATAATACAATATAATATTGTATTGTATTATATATAGCATATTAATTTATTTAATTATATTTTTGCTAATTAATTTTTATTTAATTAATTATATAAAATTAAATTCTAAAACTTGGATATCACAAATTATTTTTGTTCGTTATGTGGCTTGCCATATGAATATACAAAAAATAAATATGTATAAAAATACATATTTGTGAGAAAAAATATATAAATAACCAATTGTATAGCACCACATAAGTATACAATAAACAAACATGTCTAATACTATATTGTCAAAAAAATAGCGACCCCTACAATAAATTAAACAACAATGTATCATAAAGTTTAATTACATTAGTGACAAAAAAAGAAAGTAGTCTATTTTATGATTGTTATTATTGCATGATTTTAAATAATATATAAGTAGAAAATCTTGAAATGAACCAAATAAGTCGACATGAAACATAAATGTAGACTATAACATGTATTAGTAATTTCAATACTAAGTAAATAGTAGTCTTAATGCCCTTGTCCTATTTCAACTCAATTAAATAGTAGTCTTAATGCCCTTGTCCTATTTCAACTCAATTTCAAGAAACATATCGGGATTAACATCACGATGAATAATGCCATGTGCATGTAACCATTCTATCTTGCATCAATTGGTCCACTCAAATAAATTATATATATATTACATAAAATTACTTCAATAACTACCCTTTATAAGGAAGAATTTCAATTAGTCCATTCACCAACATATTTGTAATCTTATTTTTTCTACATTTATATTCTTCTAAATTTTTTAATAGTAAATCTCGTGAATTTTTTTATTTATGATTATTAAATAAAATAATATTTATTTACATTTTTCTTTTGTATTTACATATATTTTCATATATTTTATTTTTTTTAAATCTTTTAAATAGATATTAATCTCAATGGATTTTCTTATAGGTCATGGAAAATGTTGTGGAAGAAAGTAATCAAAATGATCTACAAAGTACAATATCAAAAGAATCTGTGTCAAGTCCTCTGATATCAAATGTGTCAGTTAGATCAAACGAATTTAACGAAACCCATATTGAAATTTTTTGAAGATCTCTTTTAGATGATTGTGAAAAATTTGTTAAGAAACTTGAATTAACAAGCATGTATGCATGAAATATCAATTTTTGAGATATCGTATCAATGGTAAAACCTGCTAAAAAACTATGTGCTACTTCTGAAAAGGTATTTGCATTTTGCAGCTTCCTGAAAGAGTTATATTATGATGAACAATACGAGGAAGGTGATTCCTCTCGTATTGTTGAAGATTTTTCAAGTGTACTTGGATAATGTGTAGAGAAATAATATTGTTGTAGGTCATCAAATATGAATTTTGTATCATTTAGGCATCATATTTTAAGTCTAATTGAATAATGTCTACTATCATATATTAGCTATTTATTTGATCAAGAAGTAAATAAGTTGTGTTAAATTATGTATTAAATTGCTTTGCATACCTTTCAATATAAAGTGCTCTTTAAAATATCACATGAGTTGTACAACTATTCCACTATTTTAAATAGTGTAGAATCACAATAGTTATCTTTTGTTGTGTACTTTTTCATTATTTTAATGTTTGTTTTCTCTTATAGAAATGGTTAAATTTTTTAAATTTACTTTATTCTCTTCCATTTTTGTGGGCATGTTCTAATTCTATTGAATAATATTTTTCCTATATTATGATGACTCGGACATGAATCCTACCAGCAATCCATATGATCACCCAATTGTTGGAAAAAATGAACCTCGACCTACAAGAACCATTCCTATTCCAGCATTGAATCTGTACCAAAATAGATGGTCAATAAAGGCGAGACTCGCTACAAAGGGTCAACTTCATCATTTTAACAATGTAAAAGGATATTGAAAAGCTTTTAGTTTTGACTTGGATGATTCAGATGGTGGTAAAATAAGAGTAACATGTTTTAATGAAGGCAGAACAGTTTTATGATCGCATAGAAACTGGGAAAGTGTTTATCATCTCAAAAGGGAGACTCAAACTTGCACAAAAGAATTTCAACCATTTAAAGAATGAATGGGAAATTTTATTGGAAAGTAATTCGATAGTTGAGTTGTGTTTGGAGGAGGATAGCTTTATACCAAAACAAAAATTCCATTTTACACCAATAAGTGAAATTGAGAACATGAAAAGCAATTCTATGGTTGATATCATTGGTGTTGTTTTGTGAATCAACACACCAAACACAATATTTAGAAAGAATGCCACATAAACTCAAAAAAGAACCCTTCAACTGAAAGACATGTTAGGTTGTATTGTGGAATTAACAATGTGGGTGGTTTATGCAATAAGGAAGGAAAACAACTCCAAGAAATGTGTGATTTAGGAACTTTCCCCATTCTTGCTATAAAGGATGGATGAATTATTGATTTTGGTGGAAAATCTATGGGAACAATTACTACAACCCAACTTCTTATAAATCCAAATCTTCCAGAGTCACAATGATAGAGATTTTGGTTTGATATAGAAGGGAAGAATCTCAATTCTCATTCTATTACAAAGGAAATTGCATCTATAATAGAAGATAAAATGTTAAAAAGTAGAATTCAACATCCAATTGAAGTAAAAAAAGTGAAAAATGGGGGGAAAATGGGACCGTACGTTGCGGAAGGGAAATTTTGGAAACCCACCGTTTTCAAAATTTTCTTCCCGTTCTGCTCTTCCCGAGGGATCTTCTAGCCCTTCTTGGTTTCCTCACTCTGGTCCTGGTTTCGATAATGCTGGTTTATTTTTAAAAGTTCATAACTCCTTTTCTAGATCTAGGTTTTTCTCGGGCAGCCAGAGCTCTTTCTCCAGCTTCCATCATCTTAAAGGTTCTCCCAGTTCTATTTTTTGGAATGGGAAGTGGGTTCCAGATTCTCATGCTGTCAAGTCTTCCCGCAATCCTCACTTTAAGAAAACCCTTCTCAAAGGTAACCAACCTATCTTTGACATTTGTGAATCTCCTCCATCATCCTCCTCTTCATCTCATTTGTGGGCTGATGTTGCATGTAATGCCTCACCACGCAACCCTAGAGGAAGTTGCAATTATTTACTTAAACAGACTATTTTTTTTTTGTTTAAGAATAAATAACAAGCAAGTTCACTACCCATTGCAAACATCCCCTAAGGTTACGAGACTGAGATTACTTAATAACCCACAACAACATAAATGAATCCATAACATTTATCCACTTAAGAAATAAGAACGCAAACATTCCATACAAGATAAACTACATCATCACAAAGGTAAGAGATACCAAAGGTTACCAATAACAATAATTTAATAAAGAGTTTACATCTCTCATTCCCCGAATGAGGTAAATCCAATAAGTAAGGTTAAAGTTATAACTTTCCACCTCGATAACAAATGAGGGGTAATAAATTACAAGAGTCAACTGAAATGAAATAAAGTATGAACTAATATCGAATCCCATGAGCTCTCCAACTGGAAGTCTCATCCATACGAACATGAAGAAAAACCCAACGGATTAAGGTGCACGCCACCCAACCAAGTGGAACCCAAAGGCCCACCCCCAATGCTAGGAGATAGTAACAAGGAATCCTAGCCAAGACCAACACCTCTAGACATGGGTTGATTCATAACTAAACCAAACTGACACAACCAATCACATGTACAATTCAAGTACAACTCAAGTACATCACAAGTACAACATAAGTACAACTCAACTTGGTTACATTGCTTCCAGAAATAAATCAAATCAAATATGTTAAGAAAACCACACACATAATAATTGAATACCAACTATGGTCACTTCAGGTATGTTAAGGAAACCATACCCATAATAATTGAATACCAACTATGGTCACATCAGGTATGTTAAGGAAACCATACCCATAATAATCGAATACCAACTGTGGTCACATCAGGTATGTTAAGGAAACCATACCCATAATAATCGAATACCAATTGTTGTCCTACATAGAGTGTCATCACACAGCTTGTCATGGGTTGTCCTCTGGGAATCTTCATAGGCTTCGGCCCCCACTAAGGGTTATCCTGGTGACCTCAACCGAATCCCAGCCCCCATACTCACTCATGTGGAATCAAATACCTTTCGTACAGACAAGATAGATGACCTTGCCATTCCAGGCCTTCCCTCTCATCCCAAGTCTAAACGAGCACTTGTGTCTATGAGTGAGGCATAATTATCTTGATTAGTGAGAAGTACCACCTAATATTCTAAGTTTTTTTTTTAGTTATCACTTGATTAAACCACCTCCGAAGGTTATCCAATTTACCTCTTTAGGCTCTGGCCCCTACAGAAGCCACTCTTCTATTTGACAACACACATACCATCCCATCACCCAGGGTACCAAAGTGCAAACCAACAAGATAACACGGCCACTCCTTTCTCAGGAGGCGACATAAGATAAAACCCTCTCCAAACACTGGAGGTAACAAACATAACAAAGCCACTCCTTACAAGGAGTCACAATCACATAATCCACTCATTTCACATGAGGCACCAAACATCCCCGTTCATAGAAACTGGGTAATAACAATGACATAACTTCATGCACTACCCATGAGAGTTAACCAATGGTCAAAATCACAAAACAACAACCCCCAACCTCTAGGGCCTTCTGGAAGACTTACAGATTAAAGACACTTACCCATTTCCCCAAACAAGAACACGAAGGAAAAGTTCACTGAAGGCAATCGAAAGAAACTACCTTTGGATATTCTAGATCCATTTCCTCTTTACATTTAGTAATTTATTGCATCAATAAAACTGAATTAAAAATATGTCCTTTTAGATAAGGGAGAAATTAACACTAATCATTTAATTTCCCTACTTGCTTTTTAAATAATAATAAACTAACCCTTTATTTCAACTATTCAAAAAATATCATTTTAAAATAAATATTTCTCTCTTGCAAAATAAATCATTTTGAAATCATTTGGTCTCGCTATTAAACATATTACTTTCAACTCCAATAATTCATCTATTAACATATTATTTTAAAACAATTTCTTCTTTTCCAAATATATATATATATATATATATATATATCACTTTAAAATCCGCTAAATCATCTATTACTTTAAAATCAAATATTTGTTCTAGAAATAAATATTATTTTAAAATAAGATCTCTTGGGTTGTGTGCTTAAAGCCGGGTGGAGGGTTTGGGCATCGACCATGGTTTACAAGCGGCGACGGTGGTTGGGAAGAGGCAACGTCAACCCTTGTGGTGGCCGTGGTTGTGCATAGTCGTCCACCACAGTGGGTGGCTCAGTTGTGCTTAGCACAGCCAACCACCATTGTGGTGGCGGTGGTGCCAAGCCACCACGCGATCGAGAGTTGGGGTGGCTGGCGTGGCTCCCCATAGTGCCTCCCATGGGGGCGATTGTGGGTTGAGCCCCAGCCCCCAACAAAAACTTTTTGTATATTTTTTTTTTCTCTTTTAAATTTTAAAGACCTGCATATTTTTTGGAAATCTGCACCCTCACACAGGGTATTTTCAAAATATTTTTAACAGCATGACCCCCCCTTTGAAATATTTAAAAAAAAAAAAAGATCTATATATATGTATATATATACATTTCCATAACCATATTGCAACACAAATTGAAAAGGAACAAAGTAGAAACATCCATATACAATCATAAATCTCTTTTTTTTTTCTTTGAAGCAATCCATTGCTAAACAGATGTTTTATTCCCAATTTGAAAACAAGAATCCAACTGAGTTTCTTTTGCAATCATACAACAGTTTTCAAATTTTTTCCCACAAGATTTTCAACAACACATATACATTTAAAAACTTAAAAGCAACTGATTTAAAGACATGAACCTAATTTCCTTGAGTTTGTGAGGAGATCCAGATGGTGCTCAGCTTCCAACTTTAGCTCCACAAATTTTCACAGCTTCAATCCAAAACCCACAAAAATGCAACAATTCCTCCTCTCTTCTATTTTCCATTTTTTTCATAACTTGTTGAAAACTCGTGAAAAATTCATAATAATCAAAATATCCCAAAAATATCTCATTCAACCACTGTAATCAATTTTTAGAAACAAAACAAAAAATATCCCAATTTTCAATTTGCATTTTTCTAATTTTCAAAAAAAGAAATTTAAAACCTTTTCCAAAATTTCCAATTTAATCTTTTCAATTTCAAACATTAAATCCATAATTTCACAATGAAATACTTATCTGATTTAAACATCATCAATTTAATTAATCAATAAAATTAATTTAATCCAAGATTAAATCATTTTATTAATTAAATTAAATAACATTCCTAACATCATTACCATATTAATTTAATCAACCACTTAAATACATAAAGCCATTTAATTACCCTTTTCAAATGCAATTAAATAAAATAAAGGCAAATAGCACAAAATTAACGCAACTGAACCAGACTAAAACCCGATGGCACACTATGACTAGGGTGATGACTTGGCATGGAAAACCTAGCTACTATCTCCCAATCAAATACCGTTGGGCAATGGACACGCTTGAACCTATGAAACCAGGTAGAGTCAATGTCCTGTACCTGTTAACCTACTAACAAAAGCATATCGCACATGTATATTTGCATCATATAAAACACACCATGAAGAGGAAATCACAGAATCGTAGGGTGCTCGCATGCGAGTGGTGCACTCTCGTCCCCTTCACCAATACAATATCACTGACTGACGAATCTAACATCATTAATATAATCAAAACATAAAACATTATTAATTCAAATGTTCACAATGCTAATCCAAAGCATGTCACAATGATAACATCAAGATCAAACACCATCACATCAAAATATCAAATTCACATCGCTTTATAGATAGCGATCAAATAGCAACTGAATTCTAATTCAAAGTACAAACATAAAATAAGACATAACCAAACAAAGAATTGTTTGATCAAAAGAGAAAAATGGAGGGATCTTACATTACGGCTGGGCGTCACTCATCTCCTGGGGCTCCCTTCATTCCAAAGCCGAATCTTGTTCCAACCACTTTCCCTAATTCTATCCCTCTTGTTTGTCCTAAGTTTCTGGATCCTAATCCTCTTACGTACCCCAACTCCATTGTCCTTCCTTCACCAAAAGGATTTTTGAAGAAAATAGCTTCAAACCCTATGGCTCCTTTTCTTCTTGATTCTAGTCATGGTTGCAACTCTTGCTCTTCTGGCCGAGCGATTCCTATTCGTAATCAGTTCACTCAGAATGCAAAATGTTTTGCTCAAGAACATTCTGGTAAGAAATGGCTACCAAAGGGAAAAAAACAAAAAGAAACATCCTTCTCCTCATCGAGTTGATGTCACATTGCCTCATTCCATGATTGATCCGTAGATATCGGATTTAAAGGATGTTTCCTTGCTTGGTAAGTTTTGGAACTTTCTTCCAGATCTCGAGTTTTTAAAATCTTGGGTTTTTAACACCTGGGACAATTCGAATTAATTTTTTTATTTAGATAAAGGTGATGGTTATTTTGTGGTTATTTTTTCTGACAAAGACTCTAGAAATGTTGTTTTCTGGAAAAAATCTTGGATGTGTGAGGGAAATGGTCTCTTTACAACTTTGTGGAATCCAAATTTTAACCCTAACCATGTCAAGGTTAAATTTATTTCTTTTTGGATCCAATTACAGGGTTTACCTCTGGAATATAGAGAATCGTGTATTATTGAGATTCTTGGGAACAAACTGGGTATTTTTTTGAATCAAGATATGGAGTACTTCTCTAATCCCTCTTTACCAGTCAGGCTCTTTGTTTTAATGGATTTTTCAAAACCCATTCTAAAGAGTGTTCAAATTAAAATAGTGCATGGCACATGGGATCAACAGGTAGTTCTAACAGATCCTAGGCAATTTTTTCTTCATCCCTTCAAAAGGTGTGAGCAACCTGGTTGTGGGAAATCAGATTTCATTAAAAATCATGTCAATCCATCTGTAGATCCTTTTTTTGTAGTTTCATCTGTCGTTATATCTTTTGGTTCTAATGGAAACTTGATGGTTGATCTCTCATTACTTGGAAAGATTTTTGTATTCTGTTTCAATTGGTATTATTATGTTGGTTTAAAAAGGTCTCATAAACCTATTTCAAATGGGTTTTTTTTAAATTATTCTCATTCAGGACGTCACATTTTTCCCTTTTTCAAGAGGAGGCAGAGGTTGTTCCTCTACTTCTTCTCTCAAAGGCATTGTTATGTTTCACCAGACATCTTTCAATAATGAATCTTCCTTCTCATCAGAATTTTTTCTTGGTAAGAATCCTATAAATCAATCTCTGCAAGAACTGGTTGTGGTTTCTTTTGCCTCGGGTTGGGACCTTTCTTTGTTGTCACCAATAAATATTTTTCTTTATTCTTTACAAACTTTTTCACCTCAAATTAATTTTGATAGTTTTCTCCAAGCTAATCAATGCGCCTCTATGTTAACTTTGGGTGTGAAAAACAATTGTGATGAGAAATTAAGCCTTTTTGCTGAACAAAGTTTATTTGACAATGCTCAGTCTCATCCAGCTTTAGTTGTCCAAAATTTTGATCATGTTGGTCTACCCTTAGAGGAAGATTTGATGAAATTTTTTGATCAGTCTTTAGTATATGTAGGTGAGCAATTGATATATGACATTGCCTCGGAGGTCTTTGGTGAAGAAGTTATTTTAGATGACTTTTGTTCTATTTCTCAGTCAAAGCTATTTCCTCCCACTAGTAAAAAAATCTCCTGCAAAAAGAGGAAGAAATTCTTTAGCTTCAAAGCTGCAAGAACAAATATCAATAGGTTTACAATCAACCCTAGATGCTAATCTAGGTTTTTCCAAAAAAAAAAGACCAAGGAGAGCTTGCTGCTCTCCCAAGTTGCAATGAAACTAATATCTTGGAATGTTAGAGGCTTAAACAACTTTGACAAAAACTCCCAAGTTAAGCATCAACTGGATGCTTCAGGGGCTGATATTGTTGTTTTACAAGAAATTAAAACTTCAGAGGAGTCTTTTTTAGCAATTAAAAAAAATTGCCTCAAATGGGAACTTCTCATTCACCTTCTCAAGGTGCTTCGGGAGGTCTGATAACTTTTTGGAATGCTAGTTCAATTAGTATTTCCGATATTTCTTTTGATCAAAATTGGCAATTAATGCACGTCACTCACTTTGATTTATCTTTTTGGCTATTGAATGTTTATGGTCCAACTAGCACCTTTGCTAAAAAGTTATTGTGGGATACTCTCAAGCTAAACATTGATTTGTTAGGTCAGGAAAAATTTGTTTTAGCTAGTGATTTCAATGCTATCACAAATGACATTGAAAAAAAAGGAGGAATTACCCCTCCTAAAGTCATAATGTCTGATTTTGTTTCATTTATTCATGATAATGCCTTGGTGGATGTAATTCCATTAAATGGTATTTTTACTTGGATAAATCGGCTTGCAAATTGCGGAAAGATTGGATAGGTTTTTAACTTCTTCAAACTAGCTTTCTTCATATTATACTCTTTCTTCAAAAATTCTACCTCGGTAGCTTCTGATCATTTTGCTATCTCACTTCTTATCTCGGGTAAGAAAATCAAAACAAAGTCTCAATCCTCTTTTAATTTTGAGTCAATGTGGCTTAGGCGTCTTGATCTGATCTATCTTATAAAGCAATGGTGGCAGAGTGCTCCCTTTGTGAATGGTTCAAAAATGTTTCAATTAAGTAAGAAATTGGATCATATCAAGAAGAATTTAAAATTTTGGAATCTATTAGTCTTTAAGAATGTTTTTACTCAAAAAGACTTGGTGTATAAAAGGTTAGTTGAAATTAATGAAAAAATCATTGTAAATGGTCTTGATAATTCATCATTTGAAGAGCAAAGGAAATTGCAATTGGAGTGGAAAGAATTACTATCTCATTAGGAAGTTTCCTGGAGGAAAAAGTCTTGGGAACTTTGGCTTAAATATGGTGACAAGAACACCAAAAAATTTCATATATCAGCTCAAACTAAAAAATCCAAATGCTCGATTTTTTCAATTCAAGATAGTGTTCCAGGATCTATTCTTCTTAAAGAGGAGAATATTCAGGAAGAAGCAGTTAATTTTTTCTCTAATCCTTTAACATCCAATGTAAGTAATAATGGGAATTTAGCAACTTTGAAAAAGAGGAGCTCTTACAACACATTCCTTCTTTGGTGTCTTCTGAAGACAATATTAGATTGCTCGCTCCTTTTTTCTCTTAAAGAGTTAAAAGAGGTTGTTTTTTCAATGTCTCCTAACAAGGCTCCAGGCCCAGATGGCTTTACAGCTATTTTTTTCAAAAATGTTGGGATTTCATTGGTTTTGATATTTTAAGTGCTTTGGAGGAATCTAGAAAATCTGGGGGAATGTTAAAAAGATTTAATGTTACAAATAATGCTATCATTCCTAAAATAAAAGTTCCTAAATCCTTCTCAAATTTTAGACCTATCTCGTTATGCAACACAATATATAAAATCTTCACCAAATCCATTTATGTTTGCCTTCATCCTCTAATTTATTCAATTATTTCAGAAGAGCAAGGTGGTTTTGTTCCTGGTAGAGAAACTCCAGAAGGAGCAATTGTGGCCCATGAAACCTTGCACTCCATTGCATCAAATAAATTATCTTCAATGATAATCAAAACTTGACATGCAAAAATCATATGATAGGGTAGATTGGTGTTTCTTAAGACAAGTACTTTTGAAGTTCATTTTTTCTCCGAAATGGTGTAAATGGATAATGGCATGCATATTAGGTGCAAGGTTCTCTGTAATACTAAATGGTTCTGATGTGGGGTTTTTTAATTCCTCACAAGGTGTTCATCAAGGTGATCCATTGTCTCCATTCTTATTTATCATTTTAGCAGAAGCTTTGAGTAGATCATTCCTCTCAGCTAATGCTCAAGGGAAAATCAAGGGAGTCTCGATTCCTAATACCAATATTTATGTCACTCACTCCTTATTTGATGATGACACTTTTCTTTTTGGTAAAGTTGTTCTTTCTGAAGCCCTAAATATAAAAAATATTTTGGATAAATACACTAGAGTTTCAAGTCAAAAATTAAATGAAGAAAAATCAAAAATTTACTTGTTCAACACTAAGCCTCCAGTTGAGCAAACCATTGTTAAATTATTTGGCTTTAATCAAGATCAGTTGCCAAGTAAATATCTAGGTATCCCATTTTTTTCAGGACAAAATAGGGTTTCTTATTGGCACAAAATTATTCAAAGTATTCAATCAAAATTGCTCTCTTGGAAAGGAAGATGCCTATCCCTAGCAGGAAAAATCTAATTGGTCAAAATAGTATTATCAACGATTCCAAATTATTTTATGTCTGTTCTGAAAGCTCCTAAATCTATCATATTTCAAATTCAGAAAATTATCAGAAAATTTTTGTGGTCTGGAAATGTTGATAGTAAAAGAAAGATTCCTCTCATTTCTATTGAATCAATGTGTCTTGATAAGTTAAAAGGTGGGACAGGTCTCCATAATCTTCATGAAAGGAATTTGGCTCTAGGGGCCAAAATGGTCTAGCGTATGTATACAAACCCTTCTCTTAAATGGTGTCATCTAATGCAAAATAAATATTTGGACAGCCAGTGTTCTTCACGAATTTTCATTGTTTCTAATCCTCCTTCGGGCTTTGCAATGTGGAATTTTCTTTTGTCTTGTAGAAATTTGATCCTACCATATTTAACTTGGGAAATAAATGATGGTAAAGAAGCTCTTTTTTGGGAAGATTCATGGAATGGTTATAAGAAGTTAAAAAGCTACAATTTGGGAACTTCAATGTCTTTTTTTATTCAAAAACTAGGTTTAAATGTTTCCAATTACTTTGATCATGTGGATCCTTTAATAGGAAAGGTTAAATGGAAAGATATTTATAATGAATCAATTGATGAAAATCATAAGGTTCTCATTTCATCAATTTTGGATGAAAGGAAAGTCTTTGTCTCTTCTTCCCCAGACAGGTTAATTTGGTCAAAAGCTCAAAATGGTTGTTACTCTGTCAAAGAGGGATATTTTTCCCTAACCCAAAGAGTTTCTCAACATCTAGTCCAAAGAGCCTATAAATTTTGTTGGAATTCAAAAATTTTGCCTAAGGCAGGATGCTTTGCTTGGTTAGCAATTCAAAACAAAATTTTATCAAGTGACAAATTAGCAAAATTGAAAATATCTGCTCCATTTAAATGTGTACTTTGTGATCAAGCATTAAAAGATATCAATCATCTTTTTCTTATGTGTCCAATAGCACAAATTTTTTGGCTATTTGTCATGTCAAAATTGAATATCCAGTTAGCTTTGCCCAAGTCAATATGGGATTTATTCACAAGTTGGCCCCAGTTATATTCCACATCCTTTTTTGCTAGCATCTGGGATGTGATCCCTTCCTCTGTGTTGTGGTCTATTTGGTGGGCTAGAAACAAATGCATTTTTAGGAAATAAAAATAGTGTACTAATCATATTTTAGTATCTCTAGAAATCTCAATTTCAGAATCAGTTAATGCTTTTGTGGCTGAAAACAAATATATTGGCTCTATTTTTTTCTAATTGGGATTCAAAAATTCTTCTATCATGGCCTCTTATTTCACTTCCTTTCAAGGGTAGCCTTCATCAAGTAAATAAAAATGATAGATCTAAGATTGTTTTGTCATCACCTCCTTTAGGGTCCTTCAAGTTAAATTTTGATGGAGCTTCCAGAGGCAATCCAGGAATTTCAGGAGCAGGTATAGTCATTAGGGATCATAAAGGCCTAGTTTTATGTGCCAAATCTGTTAAGTTGGAAAGTGGAACAAATAATGTAGTTGAAGCTCAAGCGTTATTACTTGGATTAAGTTTGACACTTAAGTTTCAAATTCCAAATCTCTAGATTGAAGGGGATTCTCTTATTTTAATTAATGCTTGTCGGGATCGAAAAAATCAAATCTGGAAGTTGGAATATATAATCAAGAAAATCTGGATTTTTCTTGATAAAGTAGTTCATTTTCAATTACTTCACACTTACAGAGAAGGAAATATGGTAGCAAATTATTTAGCTAATTTGGGTTGTGATCGGGCTAAAAAGGAAGTGGTTCACATAATAAAAATTGGAAAAGTTGATCTAGCTTTGGAAAATATTATCTCTAAAGAGGAAAATGTTCTTTGATTAGAGGAATATCATTCTCAATATGGAAAAATAATTTTTACTGTTGTGATTGTCAAGTGTGGAGGTGCAAGTTTAAAATTTATTTTTAAAATTTGTATTTTACAATTTTAAAATATTTCCAACTTGCATGTTTATAGTTGGCAATTACATGTCTAATATTATTAGCAAGATCTTGAAATCAAGTATTGGCTATGAAGTATTAGTTGTCATAAGCAAATCTGTAAAGTGACGTCTTTTGCTAACTTCATTTGGTACATATCATGTCAAATCCTCTGTGCTTTAATTAACTCATTTTTTATCAAGGGATTGGGATCAGAAAGTATGGAAAGCATGTGATGTGTACCTTTCATCTCATAATGCCATTCATTTAAATAAGCATGATGTAATATAATATTTTTTGTCAAATCATGGTAATGATTGTATTTATCGTGGCTTTTTTACATGTAGTGTCGAGTACCGGAGCTTAATTTCATCAGTCAGGATAATCATCACATGGTATTTTGGTGAGTAACATGTGGCTAGTTATGAAGAAAGGAGAGTACGGTGCCTTTCAAACCTTGGTAAATAAATTTAAATGGAATAAATTTAGCACGATCTGGATTGTGCTAGAAGTCTTTTCCAAAGTAACTAAAATGGTAGTAAGGACTATTTTATTGGAAGCAAGCATCCCTCTATCTATTTATCTGGGTTGCTCTCAATGTTTTGTGCTCCAAAGATTTATTTGGTTTGGTGAGGCTGGTTGAGTTTGGTTCTCTTTCTCAGTCTCTTAGTTCTAACCAAAGTTTGTGCATTTGTGTGGAGCCCGACGCTTGCTAAGGAACAGGCAACTTGATGGATTATCTTCCTCAAAATTTAAGAATGTGGTTTCCTATGCAAAGTTTGGAATCTCCGATTGCTATTAAGGTTGAAATGGAGCACTTACAAATTATCTTTAAATTTTGCTGCCCATGTGATTATAAATGTCTCAAATGCATCAATTGTAGTGAAGTTCTTCAGCCGAAATCCAAGAGGTTGATTTTTTCGTCAATTTTTTTTCAATCTTTATATCTAATATCATGGATATGCTCCAATGTCTAGATTATGTCAATGTTATAGCAGAAAAAATGGTAAATGACGTCTTTCTACAAAATGAGGCTCTTCTTACCAGTGCTCAGAAATATGTTTTTTCATGTGAAGGCTACGTGGGTGGTATCTTCTCTCCACATTTTTTACCTCACAATAAAGCATATGTCAATTTTTATGATGCTTTAAAACTGTCTTTAAAATTCTCATATCCTAGTTACTTGAATAGAGCTCTAACAAGGTATTCTCATCATTTGGGGAGAGATATATCTGAAATTTTCAGGGAAAAATACCATTATACTTCTTTTATGCTTCATCATAATTGTTATCATGCAGCTCCTTTATTGCAGAGAAATCCAGTTATTATTCATTCAAGTGTTCAACCTCCATCTCAGGTTGTACACCAGAATGTGTTACAATCTCAACCACAAGGTGGAAATAACAGGAGACTATCCTTGGAACCTGTTCCTGACATGAATATAGCAATTAATTCACACATGGAGGAAGAGGGAAATGAAGAACAAGGTGATAACTTTTTGGATCTCATGTAGATGGAGGAATAATTGAATCTGGATACAATGAAGGTTTTTTGCAGGTTTTCATATCACATTCAAATGCTTTTTTGATAAGTTGCTACAAAATACAAATGAAGAGGAATATCAGGTTCATTGTAGAAATGTGTATATTCCATGTTTATAAATGAAATTGGAATCTTTGTATGCTCTGAATATTTATGTTTAGGGAGTGTAAGACAGTGGTTTAAGAAAATTATAAGCAATGTAAACTGATCAATATATTTGATCATAGATTAGTTTTTTGAATTTTATGAGCTACAATCGAAGGTTTTCTCACTGGCTCTTTCCTCCCGGTATGCTCTTTGAGCTAGTTCTTGTATAAAATACATATTTATAATATAATAATATATAGTGGCTTGCCACTTTTGTTTTTAAAAAAAAATGTTAAAAAGTATCACACAAATTAAGGATGAGAAACTTGGTAAATCTGATAAACCTTATTAGATAGTGATAAAAGCTACCTTATCTTTCATAAAGGTAGACAATTTTTGTTATATAGCTTGGCCCTTGAAAATTGGAGGTAGGAAATGCAAAAAGAAGGTGAACACTAATGGAAATGGTAATTGGTATTGTGGAAGATGTGATAAAAGTTTCCCTGAATGTGATTAAAGATATATAATTCAATGCAAAGTGCAATACCATACTGCTTTTACTTGGATTACTACTTTTGAAGAAGCAGAAGAAGAAATTATGGGTGTTACAGTAAAATAATTGAACATTTTGAAGCATGAAGAATAGGATGATGTTAAGTTTGGACACATTATACAAAAGGTCCTTTTCAACAAATATATATTTAAACTTCAAGTGATAAGAGAGACTTATAATGATGAATAGCGGATTAAGTGCACTATCATAAAAACAAAAAATTTTGATTATTCATCTGAAAGAAAAGCTTTATTAGATTCAATTGCTAAGCTCTAGGTTTCATTACATTCAAATGCTTGAATGTATATCTTATTAACAATATTTTCAAACATATCAAATAAACACAATGGATATGTCTAAGTTAGTTGTTGTGATTTTTGCCTTTATATTGTTCTTAGTTGTTTTTAATAGTAAATCTAATGATTTATTAAAATTTATGAATTGATAATAATACATAAGTTGTAAGATTGTTCCACTAATTTAAATAGTGCATAATGGAAATGGTTTCCTTTTGTTGTGTAGTTAGTATTATTGTAATAAAAAATTTATTATAGCAACGGTTAGATTGTTTAAATATACATAAAATATATTCTCTTACACTTTTTTCAGCATGTCTAATTCTAAATTTTTAAATTTATTGATGTAGAATTTGTTAATATGATGTTGTATAGGGACTATAGATTTTCTTCACAAAGAAGGTTTTTATCCAATTTACCACCCAATAGGATTGTATTACACCTTGAGGTTGATTGCTTTCTAAAGTTTCTTTATGCCCAACACATAAATAATATAAGTTTAACTTATATTACAAACTTTATATTTATTAATAGTAAATTTTGAAAATAATTTAGTACCTATGAGAATTCAATACCATTGTTAAACTGTATGAAATTAAGTACTTCTCTAATATACTAATATAATATGAATGTTTATTTCTTATCTGGAAGGCAATGCCACTAGATTTATATAATTTCAATTTTGCACATGAATATATAAAAGTAATATAAGAATATTTTTTTATAGTTGTGTGACTTGCTTCCAACTTAGATCTAATATGCTAATATCAAAGTTTATTTCTTATTTGGAAGGCAATGCTGCCAAATTTATATAATAGCAATTTTACAAATGAATATATAAAAAGTAATATAAAAAGATATGTGTTATAGTTGTGCAGCTTGCTACTAGCATGATAATTGTTAACCTTTCATCTACCAAGTCTATTTAGTTTGATAACTTTATATTTCATGTATACATGGTTGATTTTCTTTTAATAGAAATGTATTTGTTATTCAACAGTTATCTAAAATTATCTTGTATTTTAAATATTCATTTTGCATTTTTTTAAATGTGAAATGCAATTACTCTACAATAGGAATAGGTATTCTTCCACTTTAATTTTCCAAGACCAAGCTTCTTGGCTAGGAAAATGCTCCAAGAATAATGCAATTGCTCTCTCTCAAGTATATATAGATATATATATTTCTAGCTATGGTGCAACCAAGATTGAATTTTCAATCAGATGAGGAAAGAAAACAATATCAACTAGCACATCGAAGGGAATATCGAAGAAGACAACAAGAAAAAATGACAGATATTCAATAGGAAGAGGAAATAAGAAGAAATAATGAAGCTCAAAGATAGAGATATACTAGATGAAAGGCAGAAGTAACAGTACAATAATTAGAAAATAAAACTAGAGATGAAGCAAATATGGATAGCAATACACCTCGCCGATCATCTGAACAAAACTTTCATTGTCAAAGACAAGAAAATCAACAAGTAGATACCTAATAAAGTCTACTATAAAATGAAAACTCGACATCAATAGAAGGTTTCCAAGAAACATATCAACATGGAAGTCAAACTGGGATCAATTTAGCTTTAGAAAGAATTCTACAAAATATACCGAACCCAAATGGTATTCTACAAGTTGATTTCAAAAGATTCCATATGTAATTTCGACAAAAATTAGATGGCTTCATAATGCCAAACATGTGTTATATTTGTTAGGAATGTTACCTAGGAATCAAAGTATCTCACACCTCAAAAGGACCCATATGTAACAAATGTCGACAAGAGAAAGAAAATCATAAGTTTTCAGCTTCAAATAATATGGATCCTATAGCCTGCAACCAAAGGATCTTGCAAAATTGACTCAGGTAGAAGAGATGTTAATTGCATGTGTTAGACCAATACTTTAAGTTACACATGCAATGTAGGTGGTCAATATAAATATAGAGGACACACGGTAAGTTTTCCACAAAATTTAGAACATGTTTTCAAAAAAATTGCACATATAATAGAACATTTGTCAATCATTATTGTTCAAAGAAGGGACCAACGTGGCAAAAATTATAACTTTACAATCAATAGGGATCATGTGTATAAAGTGCTTAAATACAAGGTGGAGAATGACAAGTTTTACTTTGATATTACAATTGATGAAAATGCTCTCAATAATTTATCAAGAAAATCTGATGAAAATATTTTTAACAAATTAAAGATAGTGCATATAGAATTTGATTCTGATACAAATAAAATTGTATTTGTGTGTCTAGTGGCTGAGACAAATGAAGGTAATATAATTGAGCAAACAAATGAAGGTAATATAATTGAGCACACAACATCAATGGCTTCTAGACCTCCTAATGCACAAACAGAAATGGAATTGATCCATGCATGGATTAATAACCTTGATGCAAATCCAACAACACTGATTGATTGGCCAAGAATCGGTGCATCTCCTATCAATGAATATGTTACATCTGGATTACTTGATATGGCATTTCCTACATTATTTCCTAATGGAAGATGTGATTGGTTAGAACCTCACATGAGACGAGTGTATCTACATGAATTTGTGAAGCATCTATTGCGGTATAGGGACCATCATTTTGGTCAACATCCAAGATTTGGGTATTTTATGATGAATATGATAATGAGACACCATACACAAATTTCATCTATTGTATTTATGAAAAGAAGTTTTCAAGACATATCGATCACCATTAATGAGTTGTTTGAGCATATGGAAAACATGCCCCACTCCCTTATATTTGATAGACTGATACGATTTGGAACCACATTAAGGGGTACAAGGTCATATTGGACTAAATGTTGTGCAGAATTGACAGACATGCTTCATCAAATAGGCTCTCCTACAATATTCTTCACATTGAGTGTAGTAGATATGTATTGGCCTGATTTGCATGCATTAATGCCAGGAACACCGCCAAACACTCCATGAGAAGCTCAAAGTTGGAGAAAAAAAAAAATTATAGACTATCCTCATATAGTTGCACACTACATGCACTTAAGACATTCAATTTTCAGAAAAGAAATTCTAGAAAAAGGAATGAATGTTAAATATTACTAGACTAGATATGAGTGGCAACATAGGGGGTCACCACATGTGCATGGATTCATCTAGATAAATGGATCACCAAATATGGATAACATTTATTGGTCAAATGAGGACCAATAAAAAAAGTTGAGAGATATTTCTATTCCATTATTCATGCATGGAATCCTAGACAAAATCCACATCAACAAAATATGCAAGTATGTTTATAAACATTTGAACATATATATCTACTATATCATGTAAACTACTTATAGTTCATGATATAATAATACATTTGTTTCTATTTCCTATTTTAGGCATTCCAAAATTTTCTTCAACATCCATGCACAAAAAATACAAGACAACTTGCAGAGATAGATATTGAGCATGACTATGAAGAGATACTTAACTATGTAGAATGACACATAGTGTGTAAAGAGGGTGCATGCCTAAGGAATAAAAAAGGAAAAATGGTTTGCAGGTAACTATTTTATTAAATAAAAATATTTGTATCAAATTTAAATCTAATATAGCTGTAAATTAATAAAATATATGATTTTTTCATATGCATTATAGGTATAATTCTCCTTGGCCATTGAATCTAGGGGAATCCAAATTATATGAAGACACAAAAATAGGAGAAAAAAATTGAACCAGAAAGAAATGATGATAGAGCGAATACACATAATTGCCACATACTACAACTATGGAGAGAAAATATAGATTGGCAACTTGTTCTTTCTAAGCATGCAATAATCAATATTACAAAATATGCAGTAAAAGTAGAGAAAAGCTTAGAAACATACCACCTAATATTGATGCGTCTTTCACATATGGAAAACCCTAATGATTTAGTTGCATGAGCATATAGAAGGCTTCTTACTGAGACAGTTATAGAAAGAGACATTGGAGCCCAAGAAACATGTTGCATGTTGCTAGAACTTCTATTAGCAGAGAGAAGTAGAAGATTTATTAATCTAAATATTTCACATGAGGTGTTCAAACCTGTAATTGTACATACAAAAGACAACAATGAAGAATAGACAAAATCTCTCATTGATGGATATAAAACAAGGCCTTGTTCTATGGAAGGTGTCTCACTAATTGATGTAGCTAGATCATAGATATATAATCCTAAATGAAAAAAAAAAAAGAGAACAAATGGGAGGCAAGAAAAAGTGCATCCATTGTTAGAGTTTTTCCTAGGTTTGTATCCATTCCTCCATGTCATTCAGATAAATGGATTGACTTCTATTTATCAAAATTATTATTGTGCAAACCATTTTGTGACACAGAAATAAATATTGGTCATGATAATGACTCCATAGTAGCAAAGTGGGATTCATTCAATTATAATCCTTGGCATGTGGAATGAACAACAACTATAGAAAATGTTGAAAATAACAGTGATTATGAAAATGAAGACAATAAAGTTGTTCATGGAAATACCATAGAGAATGAATGGGAAATTATTTCTAGACTACATCATGGTCAAAATATAAAAGTCTCTGAAATAGATATGTTGGGGAGAAGAGATATTGATAGACATGCAGATTAGTCTTATGAATATCAAGGTGAAGAGTACATAACTAGAGCAATCAGTTTTATAAGCAGCATGAAAGATCATGGATGTATCATACATGATGATATACCACAAAGAATCAATTACACAAACCTTAGTATTGAAAAAAAAATGCACTTGACATAATTATGACACACTTCCATACAAATCACAATGGAGTGCCATTGTTCATGATAATTCAAGGAACAATAGGAACAAGAAAGTCATATCTAATTGGTGTCATTAGTCAAGCTCTTCAAAATGTGGTTATGCCATGTCCCCCTCCCCTTTTACTACTTGCACCAACAAGAGTTGAAACATTCAATATAGGAGCCTCTATAGTTCATTCAAAATTAAAAATCCCAATACAAGATTTTGCTTAGCTAGAAGGAACAAGACTTACAAATTTTTAAGAAGAAATAGCACTTATCAAATATATTTTGATTGATGAAATGAGCTTCATTAGTCAAAACGTGTTAGAAAATATATATTCTCAACTCAGACAAGCATTCCCACAAAGTGCACACATAAACTTTGTAGGTATACCTTTCATTATGACTAATGAGACATGTATTCTATGCATTATTTAATATAACTGATATGCAATAAATTACTATAATATTAGTATACATTTTGAAAATAACTTTTATCGATTATCTTTCAGGTATATCTATGATTTTGGTTGGAGATTTGGGCTATTTGCCTTCAGTCAATGATAGACCATTGTATGACAGCAACAAACGGGCAAAGTTATTATGGGAGGAATTCAAAACTATAGTTACCTTAGATTAAAAAAATTGAAAAGATGGAGAAAACATCGAACAACAAATATTTTGTGAACTTCTGACAAATATAAGAGATGCAAACCCACAAATTGATGACTGGAGGTTGCTTATGATGAGAAACCCTATTAAGCTAGATGTTGCAAGCAATTATGAGTTTGATAATGATGTCCATTTGTTCTCCACAAATGAAAATGTTCATAGCCACAATAAGAAAATTTTGTATTCATTGAATCATCTTGTTGCACGTAGTGTTGCAACAAAAGAAGGAAGTGTTAATACAGCAGAAGATTGCTCAAATGATGAACTTGATCTAGAGTTATTGATCAGTAAAAAATCAAGGGTCATGTTGACTTCCAATCTTTGGATACAAGCAGGTCTTGTCAATGGAGCTCTACAATACATTCAAAATATTGTCTAAAAACTAGGAACTGTTCCACCTCAACCACCAACATATGTGATGGTTGAGTTTGAAAATTATTTGGGAATACCATTCAAAGTTCATCATCTAAATAAAATTCCAATAGCACCAATACAGAGGGGTGGAACACTTCAATTTACATAGAGATTAGCATGGGAATTGACTATGCATAGATCTTAGGGATTGACTCTTTCAAAAGCAACAATTGATATAGGACCAAGAGAAAGAACAGGATTGACATTTGTGGCAATATCTCATGTAAAATCTCTAGAGGGTCTAAGAATAATGCCACCATTCACATATGAATGTTATGAGAAAATGAAAAAGGGTAAACAAATTGCCAAGTGCAAGGCTAAAGAAAATAAACTCAAAATTTTGGAATATAATTGATGTAATATTTTTTTTTTGTTCAAATTTACTTCAATGGCTTTGATACCAATGTGGTTTTCTGTAAAACCCCGCTTCGTGTGTGATTGATACAACCCTAGTTTGTTATATATTTCCTAGAATAGATGGTGAGATGTGATGTGAGAAATAAATAGTATAGTTATGTGGCAATATTCTTGTATTTCATTTTGACATTTTATTTCATTGCCATTGCCATGAGTGTGTTAGGAATGTATGTAAATCAAGGAATACAATTGAAATGTTAAACTGAATTGTTGTAAGGTCAAATCTTGGGATATTTAACTAGAAAAAAAATGTGATGTATGATTACATTGGTAATGTGTAGGAAAGTGAGGGTACTAGTACGAGAAGGGAAAATCAATGAAAGAAAATAGAAAGACATCCCCTTGGAGTTATGTATTTGATTTCTTTGTGGGTTTAGAAGGAAATATAGTTAATGTGTTGATAGACTAGGGTGTGAGGGTGGATATTAAAGGGCTAATTTATTTATTTGTTTTGTGAGGGTGTTTAATTGTGTCATGTGAGGTGTAAGTGGGGGTTAGGGTTTAAGAACCCTTATCCAAGTGTGAAACCCGGATGGATCCTTAGGTGGGTCTTTAAAGAGGGTTGTTGGTCAATTTCCTTAGTTGGGATGCAAAAATAAACCCCCTAGGGTCTATACCATAGTGGTAGGGGTCAAGTAGGCATACAATCATGCTCCAAGTACATGATTTGACCCCTGAAAAGTCATCATAATGATGAGTGACCAATTTTGAGGAGAGGATGGGGTATAAATATAGAGGGGTTATCCAAATTCATGTATTTTTATTTGATAAGGAAAAGAATCATTTATGAAGGAAAGTACACTCCACACATCCCCATCCAAGAGTTGCAAGTTGAAAATTCTATATATTTGGAAGAAGAAGAATGAGTGGGGAGTTACCCACTTCTCCTCTTGGAGAACTCAACTGGAGATGGTAGAGAGAATGAGAAGAGGAGAGGAGTCCACCTCTTTGGAAGCATAGAGATCAAGATGGCTTGGCTTGGAGAGGAAAGATGGATACAAGGGTTCAGCCCCCTTCATCTAACAAAAAATAGATAAGTTCTTCCTATTTCTATTTACCTTTGTTTGTTGGTTGTAGAAAGGTGACATAGTGTATGGGTAATGGTTGAAAATAGGGAGTTTAGATGCATAAGATTGATGTTATGATAGCTTTATTTCTTTTGTAGAAATGAGAAAAGACTACATTCATCATTGTGGAGCTAAATAAATTCCTTGCTCGGGGGTATGGCTAGAGCCCACGAGGCTCCATGACATCGTTACAGTAGGGTGGAGAGCAAGACTTAATTAGTTGTGTCCTTCATTGTATTCTCTTAAAAAAAAATTGTAATATGGAAATTTGGTGTTTTGATGTAACATGAAAGAGAATGGAAAAGAGCAAGCCTAAACTTCTTTTGCATGTAGATTCACTACTTTCCTTGTTATATAAAATTAGTAATGTTATGAGTTTAAAGGATGGGTTGCATGTTTGTTCAATAAATAGATGAAAAGAGTAAGCTTAACTAAATTGTGAATTATTCATTATATTCTCAAACATTGTTGTAATATTGTAAACTAGCATATTCTTAAGAGGAAAATATGGACTAGAACAAGCCCTTAAATGTTAGTGTGTTGTTCATCTATTTCTAAGTATCATTGTAATTTGAGGACTAATACTTTGTATGAAGGTAAATATGTAACATGTTTTTATGAACAATAAAAGGATATTTCTTGTATACAACTACAAGTGTTGTATGAAAAGTATAGCTAAATATTCTCTTTGGTTGTTGCATTATCAATAAAATAGAATGGCTTGAAAAATTAAAATAGGTAGATCTATCAAATAAATAAAAGAAATGTAAAGGAACCAGTTTTCCTCTGTGAGGATTCATTTTTTTATATAAAGGGAAAAATCTAGTTATCAAACTGTCTATTGCAAGGAAATGGCAGTTAAAAAAAAGAAATGTGTTTCTCCCAGGATTTTCAAACTCTATACACGCAACCTTTGCCTAATACTTTATGATAGACACCTTAATCATTCTTTGTAATGTAAATGAAAGATTATTGGTATGAAAATTTATTCTGGATGTGGAATATGGAGCCAAGAGTAACAGGCATGTCTTCTTGAAATATATATATATATATATATACAGAGAAAAAGAAAGAAGAAGATTAGCTAACGTAATGAAATTTAGTTTCAGAAGAAATTTTAAAGAAAGCTAACTAAAAAGAAAAAAATAAGCAGAGTGGTAAGAGGCTGAGCCTCCCCTCCTCACGAAGCGCAACCCCCATAGGGCTTTCGTCAGCCCTTCTCTAGCTCCCGATAAATAACACTTAAGCCTCTTATGTAATTGTGTTGCTAAGTAGTGAATATTCGACTGCCTAGAACTCAGCATATAGTGTTTACAACCTGCAACTAAGGCATGTAGAACTTGGTCAACAATAAATTAAAAATGGCAAGAAATCACAGCAAGAGAGAACCCGGCGCCAAGAGCCCAAAACCAATGCTAAGTTTAGTTCCTGTTTAATGTCAAACACCAAAGTCATTAAAATGGAAGATGTGAGAGAAAAACAAAAAAAATTGTGAGGAAGGAAGCTTCTTAGATAAGGCAGCTTAGTAGGTGCAGATGGTGTCATTGGTTCTAGCCCTAAAAGTGATAGTTGAAAACTAATAGTTGAATTATCTACCTTTAAGAAATAAATGCTAAGTTGAGTTGGTAGGAGGAACATTAAGTTATGCAAGCTCACTGCTATTAATGTCAACATTAATGTGAATGTTGGAGCTTAAGCTACTTTGATAAGACTAGAAGTTACAACCATCATCAATTCGACTTGTATCCCTGTGATCTCCTTTGACCACATCTCAAACATCATACAGGCTGCACCACCATGTTCAAACTGGACAGTGAACTATACACACTAGGCCACACAACTGGGAAACTCTAGATTTTTAAGAAAAAAAATGGTACCCATAAGCATAACATATTACACTGTCCACTTAGCAACATGCCCCTGTCAATCATATTATTGTATTTTAATCAATATACAAATGGCAAGATCATACAATAGTCTTAGAGGCTACAATAGTTTGTCCTTTTAAATTATAGGTAGTAAGAGTATTTACTATGGGAGTATTAGGGGGAGTCTACCCCACATCTATTCAGAATGCACAGTGCACCCATAAGTGGAAAATATAATTAGAATAGATATGGTATTGACATGACAGGTGCTGCCAATGCAGGCCAGAAACTAGTTCCTTTATTCCACTAATAGACGTTACCATTATTTCTGGTCACAAAAATATGATTGTACTTTTGAAGGTATTCAGCAAGGTATTTAAGCTAGACACGAGTGCAAGTCACATCTTTATATATAGCAAGATTGCTCGATTTAAATTCTCTATGTTAATTTTGTTGGGTTTGTTGGGTGGTGAATCCCAACTGTTACGATTACTCTGCCACCGTTTCCAGTTCCATCATTATTTTGATTCCTTTGCTATTCTTGGCTGGCGGTTAGCTGAGTGGTGTTAGAATAATAATTATATTGTAACAGCTGAAGGTGTATAAAAAACATGTTGTGTATTGTAAACATGCTGATAATAAAAGATATTCCTCTGCATTGTGTGTGGATGTAGCCTTATTGAAGGTGAACAACGCTAAATTGTTTTGTCTCTTTGTGTATATTTTTATTTTGTTTCTAGTTATATTTTTATCATTTTCATCTTTTCTTTTATAGTCAACAATTGGTATCAAAGCCAGATTAGTGGTCAAGGGGTTTGATTAGCAAAAAGGTATCGATTTTAATGAGGATTTTTCACCAGTCATGAAAATGAATACAATTTGTGTTGTGCTAGGTTTGGTGGCTATTTGGGATTTAGAACTTGAGCAACTCGATGTTAAAATAGAATTTCTACATCGGAGCATTGATGAGGAGTTATACATGGAGCAGCCTGAAGGTTTCATCAAATCGGGTCGGGAGCATCTATATTGCAAATTGAAGCGAAGTTTGTATGGGTTGAAGCAAGCCCCAAGAAAATGGTACCTTAAGTTCGACCGCTTCATGACTGATAAAAATTTTATTCACTATGAATCATACCCTTGTGTTTACTACAAGAGGCTTAATACTGGTGAGTTTTTCATTCTTTTGCTCTATGTTGATGATATGCTAGTTGTTGGTACTAGTCTTAAGATTATCACTCAGTTGAAGCAACAATTGGCTCTTCGTTTTGCCATGAAAGACCTAGGACTAGCCAAAAGAATTCTTGGGATGCAAATATTTAGAAACAGAAATAAAAGAGAACTCAAATTGTCCCAAGAAAACTACATTAGCAAAGTGTTGGATAGGTTTAACATGTCTCATGCCAAATCAATTTCGACTCCTTTAGCTGATCATTTTCGATTATCTTCAGCTATGTCTCTGAAAAATCAAGAAGAAGAAGAGCATATAAGGTCTATTCCATATACATCTATAGTCGACAGTCTAATGTATGCCATGGTGTGTACTCGTCCGGACATAGCTCATGCAGTGGTAGTTGTGAGCAGATTCATGAGTCATCCGGGGAAATTACACTGGCAGGCGGTTTAGTGGATTCTACGATACTTGACAAGTACCTCACATTATTGTTTATGTTTTGGAGGTACTGACCTTCAGCTTCATGGTTATGTTGATTCAGATAAGGCCAAATATTTAGATAAACTTTGATCTACCACTAGTTATGCATTTACATTTTCCAGGGCCGCAATTAGTTGGGTTTCTCGGTTGCAACAAGTTGTAGCTTTGTCCTCCCCAAAAGCATAATACATTGCACTCATGGAAGGAGCAAAAGAAATGATATGGCTTGAGCATTTTTTGACCGAACTGGGATGTCTGAAATCAATTTTTCCATTATACTGTGATAGCAATAGTGCTATACATTTAGCTAAGAATTCAGCTTTTCACAATCAAACTAAGCACATTGACCTCAGATATCACTTTATCCATCATGCTCTTGATGAAGGTAAGATGCAGGTCAGAAAGATTGATACAAAGGTAAATCTGGCGGATGCATTAACCAAGGTTGTTCCACGAGAGAAGTTTGAGTTTTGTAGAGCTTCTGTTGGTCTTATTCCATTGTGACACTAAATTTACTAAAGGGGATCTCTCTCTCAGAGCATCTTCTTTGTCATTCCAATTGGTCTTCAAGTGGGAGATTGTTGGGCATGTGGTGAAGCCCAATGTAATGGCTCATGTCTTTCATTCTTGTAACTGTCCATATGTAGAAGGTTCTTCTTGTTTTGTAACTGATCCTATTATGGGTTGCTGATTTTTTAGTTTTCTTCATATGGTTGTTAGGAGTTATTTTTGAGGAGTCTTCCAGACTATGTTCTCAATGTTGTTGTAGACACAGATATGGATGTATTCAGAATACAGAGAGTGAGAGAGATGTATAATCTGAAATGTTGAATGAATCCCCTTCTTTGTGGATGTATCCATATGATATGGTGAACCACGTTAATGTTCTGGCTGTGTGATTTTATTTTATGTTATGTGTTTTTAGTAATTTCATTATTGTTGCTAATATGTTTTGGTTCTATTGTTTATTCATTGGAATGTGTGAAGCTCGTTCCAGGAGATATTTTGTGAAGATGTTTGAAACTAAGAAAGAACTCAAAATGGATGATACAGAAAAATGGAAGATCGAGAAATTTACAGGCCAAAAATTTAGACTTTGGAAGGTACAAATGGAGTCATTGCTTATTAAATAGGACCTGTCACATGCCTTGTTGGGGAAGACAAAAGGGAAAGGCTCTATGTCAGATGAAGACTGGGAATCAATGGATAAAAAGGTCAGGGCAAGCATTTTCCTTTCATTGTCCAGTAATGTGTTGTTCAATGTATCCAACTAGAATACAACAAAAGAACTTTGGGATAAGCTCTCCAGCTTATATGAGATTGCATCGGCCTCCAATAAGGTATTTATTATGAAAAATTTGTATAATTTGAAAATGAGAGGAGGGATTATTTCAAACCATTTTAATGAATTTAATACCCTTGTTACTCAATTAACCTCGTTGGGAATCAAGTTAGATGATGAGATTAAAGCAATCTTGTTACTGTGTTCATTACCCAATAGCTAGGAAGGTGTGGTAATGGCAGTGAGCACATCAGTGGCTGCCAAAAGTAAACTCAGTTTTGATGATGTTGCAGCCACCCTTCTTAGCAAAGACATGAGAAGAAAACACCATGAACCTTCTTCCGATGATGCTCTAACAGCGGTTAGTACAAGTAACAGAGGTAGAAGCCAAGAAAGAGGTTGGAATGGTAACCGAAGAAGATCTAAATCTGGTCGACGATCGAAGTCTACGGGCAAAACCGGTGCTTGTTCATTTTGTGGTAAATCTGGACACACTAAGAAGAATTGTTGGAACTACAAGAAAGCTCAAGAAAAAGTGAGCTCAAATAATGAAGAAAACACTGCTTGTGATAATATTTTGGTCCTATCAGCTAGTGACACAGATGCAAATTCATGGGTACTTGATTCTAGTGCCTCATTTCATGCAACTTCATGCCGGAAATCTTTTACAAATTTCCACGAAGGCACATTCGGTAAGGTATTTGTTGGTGACAATAAATAATGTGATATTTTAGGCAAAGGTGATATAACATTGCATCTAAAAAATGGAGATAAATTAACTTTGATGGATGTTAGATATGTTCCCATGTTAAAAACGAATTTAATTTCAGTTAGTCAACTTATAGCACATGGCTGCAATGTTAAATTTTCTCTTCATTCATGGAAAATTACAAAGGGGCTTCTAGTGTTAGCAAGGGGAAAGAAGCAAGTTACTCTTTATATTTTGGAATGTTTTGATGAAGTGGGAGCTGCCTTTTCAGCTATGGATAGTGGGTCTGCAATATGGCACAAAAGGCTCAGTCACATGAGCCAAAAAGGACTGCAAGTCATGCTTCAGCGTAATGAGCTTCCAGGCCTTACTTTCGTTGATTTAGAATTATGCAAACATTGCCTTTACGGAAAACAAACATGGACCAGCTTCTTGAGAATGAGACATGAACAGAAAACTACTTCATTGGAACTTGTTCATTCCGACGTCTTCAATCCAACTTAGGTACCTTCATTTGGTGGAGCTAATTACTTTTTGACCTTTCTTGATGATTTCACACGTAAAGTCTGGATCTATATGTTAAACAAAAAATCAGAGGTATTTTCCAAATTTAAAATTTTTAAGGTTGTTGTTGAAAATCAGATTGAGCATAAACTTAAATGCCTACTAACAGATAATGGTGGAGAATATTGCTCTTCAGAGTTTGATGCCTTTTGTGTAGATCATGATATTCGTCGGATAAAGGTAGTCCCTTATACGCCTCAGGAGAACGGTGTAGTTGAGAGGCTAAATCGTACGATTCTTGAGAGAGCTAGGTGTATGCTCTCCAATGCCAAACTGGGAAAAGAGTTTTGGGTAGAGGCATGTATTACTATTGTGTATCTCATCAATCAAGCTCCATCGTCCAGGTTGGATTTCAACATTCCAGGGGAGAGATGGCTTGGAAGAAGAATTTCTTATCATCATTTACGAGTGTTCGGCTATGAAACCTTTGTACACATTCTGAAAGAGTGGAGAACTAAGTTAGATTTCAAGTCTAAGAGGTGTATATTCCTCAGGTATGTTGCAGATCAATTTGGCTTTCACCTTTCGGATCCAATTGCAAAGACCATAATCCGTAGTCGCGATGTTGTGTTCAACGAAAAAAAATTCCAGGTACACAACCTCTGAGTTTTTCACAAAAGGAATTTTTTGATGTGGACTTGTATGATAATGGTAAGACTAAACCATACTCTGTTTCTTTCTCCCAGCCTCTAGTCACATCTATACAATCTTATACTATTGGTTCCCCTGTTTCTACTAGCGTCATACCTTATGTCATTTGTCCCATACCCCAAACTGGCTCAACCCAATAACCTAGCTCTGTGTTATTTCCAAATGTGTGTGCCTCTCCTCATATTGGAGTGCAGCCACTCCACACTCTATCGCTACCAGCTCCACATGAAATGCAGCCTTTAGATGCTCAATCATAGCCACTTCATGTTGATATATTTCCTTCCATTGGCACAACCCAGCCTCAAACCACTTTTGCGTTGACTCCACAAAGTCAAATACAAAAAAATAAAGAATCACTGCCTACTACAATCCAAATGCAGCCTCCCTCTAGTGTTTCACTACACATTTCAGGTCCCACATAGAAAATACATGGTTCGTAGCCTTTTATAGGCTCCAATACTCCAACATCATCTCACAATTATTCGCAGCCACTTGATATTGCACAGAATTTGTCTAGAATGCAACGGAGAAGACAGGGCACTTCAAGTGCACAGGGTAGTATGCAGAGATAGGGGAGTTTTCCATAGGCTCATCTACAATCTGAAATTGATGATGTTCAAAACTTATTACAGAGACTAAATCTAGACATAAACTCACAGCCTAAGCAAGGTCCTCAATTAAGGAAATCTACCCGTGAGAAGAGGAGACCAGCAAAATACGAGGACTATGAGCTATTGCTCCCTGATTATGCAGAGCCAACAACATATAAAAAAGCATGTAAGGATGATAATTTTGTCGAATGGATGGCAGCCATGAACGAAGAAATGGAGAATCCTCGGTGTTTCGATGGATTTCCATTCCCTCTCCCAAAACTTCCATTTCGACGCAGGCATAAAATAGGTTGGAAAATTTCGCTTTGAACCTGTTAGTTGCATTTTTTTCAATGGAAGGTTATTGTTATCTAATCGAAATATAAAAGTGTACAGGATTAAGTAGTTACAGCAACAAGGCACTTTCAACTCAAATGTTGGTTTTACCCATTTAAAAAAAAAACAACAATAACAATATTACTCAATGCGTAAGAGTCATTCAAATCTGAAACTATTATTTTCTTTAGTGTAAATTTTCTTATTTAGGAATTATGTAATCAAACATCGCACAGTAATACCCATGGAAATAATTTTACTTCCATCTCATTTTGTATGTACTACCCCATTTAGCTAATCAGCTCCAAAAATCCGTGAAATGTATCTTATTTCCACTATTGTTGTAATTGCTAAGGAAAAATATAGATACAAAGCCGCAAGCCAGAATAAATGCCTTAATAATGATTCCTATATTAAAAATAATAATAATGTGCAGTTCTATAATTTTGTTAATCTGATGGATGAAATAATAATAATACTCTTATTAAAATTATATATTAAATAATATGATATACTCAAGGTAAATTTTAAAGTAGATAGTAATAACTTTTGGGTCAAGTGGAAAATAACTATTAACATAGATTTTTCCGTAAATATTGGAACTAATGCTTTAGTTAAATGGTAACATAGTAACGAGAATTATAAGTGAAAGTATCTTGAGTGGATAGAGTAAATGGCGGCTACCAATTTGTGCGTAGTAATTCTCATGAAAATATAAGTGGAAAATCTATTATAATGTGCTGCTAAAAGAAAATACATATGTGCGTAAATATTAGTATCAAGAGATAATTTTGGCAATAACTAATGCTATTATTATAATTACATATTTATTTTGCATGTGTCAGTATTATTGTTGGTATTGGGGGCAGTCAAAATGTTAAATAACATTAGGAGTAAATTGGGTTTTATGAACATGAATGGTTTTAGCGTAAAGTGAAATCAGGTATTAGTAATAATAGTAAAAATAATAACGGTTTCTCAAGTTGGTTATTCTTGTTATCTATTTTTTTAGTATGAATAATAATCTGTAATAATAGAAATATCCTATGACTAATATATTATTTCCATTAACCTTTGGTGTAAATATCATATTATTATTATTTAAACAAAGGAAATAATCATTTCAAAGGTCCTAGTAAACCATATCAAACCTCTTCTGGAAAAAATCATTAGTCCTACTCAAAAGGGGTTTGTCCCTAGGCGACATATTCTTGATGCTACTTTGACCACCCATGAACTGCTCCACTCAATGGATAGATGTAACTATGTGGGGATGGCTCTCAAGCTTGACATTTCCAAAGCTTATGACAAAGTGTTATGGGACTTCATCCCGAAGGTCTTGGCTAAGTTTGGATTCAACATTTTGGTAATCAAACTCGTTATGGAATGTGTTAATACTGTAAAGTACTCTTTTATTGCTAATGGATCCCCCTTTGGGTTCTTCTTTGCTGGTAGAGGGATCAAACAAAGAGACCCCTTATCTCCCTATCTTTTCATAATGATTGTTGATGTGCTCAGCAGGAACTTCACTGGTCTTCTGTCAGAGGGCTCCATTATGGGCATTAGGGTGGCTTCCTCCCTGGATCTGGTTGTTGTGCAGCAATTTGTTAATGACACTTTTCTCTTTGGGAAAGCCTCTATGGTGGAAGCTAGGAAATGGAAAGCTTGCCTTAATAACTATGCCTCTTATTCTGGTCAAAGCATCAATTACAATAAAAGCATGATTTATTTCTTTAACTGCATGCCTAATTTGTAAAACAAGGTGATTGCGGTCCTGGGATGTGTTAGTGGATCTCTCCCGTCGGTTTACCCTGGGCTCCCCTTCATGGTTAAGGAGGTTCCCACTGATTTCTGGAACTCGATTCTGGAAAGGATCCAAAGGAAATTGGCTAGGTGGAAGGGCTCTATCCTAAGCCATGGTGGAAAACTTCAACTGCTCATAGTGGCTCTCCAAGGTATCCCCACTTACTTCCTCTCCATTTTTAAGATGCCTAAGTACATTGCTAATAAATTTGAAAAAATTCAAAGGAATTTTCTCTAGTCTGGGATTGAGGAAAGGACGAAACTTGCTTTGGTGAAATGGGAAAGGGTCTACCAAGCCAAAAATTGTGGTGGACTTGGAATCAGACAATTGGCAACTCTAATAGGGCTCTGATGGCCAAGGTTGGTTGGGATTAGTTAAGGAGCACTAAGGACTGGTGTAAAATTATGAATTCCAAATATCTCCAGGATATGCCCTTGATCAATTGTCTCTCAGAGTCTCACCCCTAGGGCTCAGTTGTCTAGAGGAGCATTTACAGCACACAAGGCCTGTTAAGCAAAGGGATTAAGTGGAAAATGGGCAATGGAAATAGAATTACATTCTAGGAAGATACTTGGCTAATTGACTCCCCTTTGGCTTGCTCTAACTTTAGGGCTATGGTGGGTTTGGCCTAGAGATTATTTGGCATCCATATCAGAGACTATGTTTCTGGACCCCCTAGATCTAGGATTTGGAGAGACTTTACCCTATGCTGCCCCCAATCTCATGACCTTTGTTGTCTGGCTTAGTCCCTTTAGGTGATTCTCTCTAGCACCAGGTTTCCATCCTATGACAAGGAGGATGAGTTTTTTTGGACCTTTGACAAACAGGGGGATCTCTTTGTGCAGTCATCTTACAGACTGTTCACAAACCAAAATTTTATTGAGGAACCCTGGAAGAAGGTTTGGAATCGCCATATGATCCCTAAAATTAATTTCTTCTGGTGGACAGCCTGTCATAATAGGATTCTTACCCAGGAAAATTTGAGGAAACGAGGTTTTTGTTTTGCCAATAGATGTTTTCTTTGCAAGAATGGGGAGGAAATTGTCAGTCACCTTTTGTTACACTGCCCGTTTGCTGCCGAAGTTTGGGGTTGGCTTTTGAGAAACTTTACGTCCCTTGGGTTATGAGCAAGGATCTCTTATCATTTATTCTGGGTTGGTATGGTTCATATTCCCACCCTCTTCCTGGTGAAATTTGGAATTAGGTCTCTCTTGTTTTGGGTTGGTGTTTGTGGAAGGAGAGGAATAATAGGGTTTTCAGAAATGTTGAGTGGAGCCCTAAGGATGTTTTTGGCATTGGTGCTCTGTTCATTGAGGAGAATATCTCTCTCTTTAATGGGAAACTCCCAGAGACGTGGCCATTGGATTTCAAAATAAAAATGGCCAAGATGTGGCACCAAAATTTAAAGGCTAACTCTTTTGATAATTCAAAACTCTTAGCCAGGAAAAATACTAAATGGGAGCCTCTGGATAGAGGATGGTTTAAACTAAATTTTGATGGGGTTGCTAAGAGCAACCCAGGCAGGGCAAGTATTGGTGGAGTTATCAGAGATCTCGTGGGGGCTTTGGTGGCGGGATTTGTTGGAGGCATTGGGTTTCAGTCTTCATTAGTGGCGGAAGCTCATGCGCTACTAATGGGCCTCAAAAAAATTGTCTCTTTGGGGATTGCTAATCTCCACATCGAAGGAGACTCCAAGTCTATTATGGATGTTGTGAAGAAAGATAGACTAATTAACTGGAATACTAAGGATATATTGTTGGATGCTAGATTCCTTTTATCCAAATTTAGGGATAAAAAGGTGACTCATATTTTTAGAGAAGGCAATCAAGTGTTGGATGCCTTGGCTAATCTTGGCTCTTGCTGGGATTCCGCTAAATGTTGGAGGAAAATGGAAAGGTTACCACCAAAAATTCAAGTTTTCATCATGCGGGAACAAAGCAACCAAGTTTTTCAATGACTTTAAATATTTGGATGACGGGAGCTGAATGGGGGGTCCACCTGATTGTTTTTGGGGTCTGGTGGATGAGTGTCAACACTAAGATGGCATACAGGTGGAGGGTTTCTGATTTTTTGACCCACTATAGGCTTGGAGATTTTTGTGTGTGGGGCACGGATTGGAGGATCCACGTGTCTATCCTTTGGACCTGGTGGATGGGTTCAAGTACTAAGGTCATGAAAAGGTGGCAAGGTTTAAACTTGAAGGATGGTAACACGACTAAAATTGGCGGCTTAATGAAGGAAAGATGGAAGGACGTGACTTCAATGAATATGATCAGGAGTCGTACCGTGCGATCTCTTCTCTTGGGGATCATGAGATATCTTGGTTTATCTCATTCTTGCATCAATTTGTGTGAGAGTATTTATAATGATTTAACTCTTCATTATAGAAGCTTGCCTCCTTCTAGTGTCTTTGAGCTAGCTAGTTTAGCGCGGGTCTCTTTTGGCACCTTTTGGATGGTTTCTATTTTTAGTCATACGGCCATTTTTCCTTGTTTTTTGTGCATTCTTTACATGCCCGCCAATTCTTGCCTTGTTGGTCACAATCATCCCAAGAACTTCATTAATTTCATTTTCAAGTCACCCTGTGGCGATTTTCCCTTTTGAAAATGCGACTTGTACGCGGGTGTAATTAACCTTTGTTGTATACCTTGCCTTAATGAACACAATGTGATAATCATTAGTGGCTTCTGCATTTGGTATTTCTTGTAAACTCTTGGGCTTTCTATGCAGGTTGGTGAAATGGGTGGCAAGCGGGTGAGGACTGAGCCAGATAACTACGATGAGTTTCAGAATAACCCTTTAGTTTGGCACATCTGTGTGGAAGGTGGCATTGCTCCGCTTATGGAGATTTTGGTCGGTCATGATCCTAACTTATCAAGTCAATTTTCCAACTCGTGGAAGGATCATAGGGTCTCCATCAGAGGAATCTCATTTGAAATCAGTGAGGAAGTCATAGCGCAAGCCATGGGATTACAGTGTACTGGGAAAAAATACCCCAAACACACCAAGAAATCGGATCATGAAAGCTTGAAATATTTTTTCAAAGGTGATGAGGCCCCGGTGTGGAACCAATCAGGTTTTGAGAGAGATGCTCTCCTGAAGCCCTGGGATCAGGTGTGCCTGGCACTAATGAAGTACGTCACCTTGGAAGGTAAGCTTAAACCTGCTTTTTTTATCACTTCCCCTTGTTAAATCATTTAAGACACAAGATGTTGCTTATTTTTTTGTTCTTTCTTCTAATGGATTTGGAAAACTCGGTCGAAAAATGCAAAGAGTCAGCTAGCCTTAACCCTAGTGATCTCCCACCGCTCTCGCTCCATCAGGGGCTCATTCTAAGACTTTATCACTTCCATCTGGCCCTCTGCCCTCCTAAAGCTATTACGGTCATTCACATTGAGAATATTGAACCCCTATCGACTATGAATATTTCCCCGACCGAGTCTAAAAGCCCTCCCCAAAAATCCAATATGGGCACTACGGGGAATCCCAAAGCCAAGATAACCACCAAGAAGCTTAAGGGTGGTTTGGGTAAGGCTCATGACAGCACGGCAGAGGGTCTTTTTGAATTGAAATCCACTCAGGCGGATTCATCCTACAAGGCCACCACTGCTAAAAAGAGAAGGAGAAAGGCATGTCACCCCCGATTGCTAGGGAAGGAAAGCGCAAGAACATAATAAGGAAAGACTCCAGAGGTGACACAGTTGTGGGAACCACTGAGATGACTGGTGGGGAAAATTCTAGAAGGAGATCTGAGAGGCTTGCAAAGAACGGAAAAAAGAGGTTGATTATTGAGGATTCAGAGGAGGAGCAGTCTGACAACAAAGGGTACAAGGAAGAGGAAATTGAAGACGATGAGGATGAAAATGTGGAGGGACCCCAGTTTACTCCTAAGGACAGCAAGGTTCCTAAAGATGGCTCCGCCTCTCACTCTCTGCATCCCCTGGTCAAAGAGCCTGGAGAGGTTTCGGGGACCATGGACATTGGGGAGGAGCCCTATGATGTGGTGAAGAGAATGGACACGCTCGACAAAAGGTTTCGTGGGTTGACCCGCTTCACCATGAAGTTGGGCCATTTTGTCACTAGCACCCTGTCTAATGCTATAAAGGAGGAGCTAGAGGGAAATAATAGTCAGGAGAACAAAGAATGGGTGGGTGATGAGGCTATGGACCTCTTGATTAATAATTGGGAGAACGCCAGTTAGCTGTTGCCTGTTCCTATCTGTCAGTTGCTTCTCTCTGGTCTTTGTGTTACTTGTGGGTTGTTTCTACTTTTTGTTTAAATATGTTTTCTTTTTAATCTTTCTCCTTTTTGGCCCTTGTGGCTCGTTGTGAATGGTACAACGCCCTGTAAATGATGCTTAACTTTTCAAAAACAAAGGAAATAAAAATAATAATGATGGAGAAAATAATAGCAATATAAATATTAATCCTGATATTAATGTTGAAATTAATAGATAATGTAATTCTAAAATTACTTGATGGTTTGATGGAGCAAGTCTAACATTACTAGTATGGAAAGTAATAATTTAATTTATATAGAAAGGTAAAAATTTACATAAGTATTTGAATGTGTGATTTTAAATAATTACTAATAAGCAATGAGGTAAAAGTAATAATATTAATATTAGTAAATCGATAATGTTTAGATGTTGTATAAACCATAAGTTTGATATTTCTTAATTGTTATTAGTTTATTATTTCAATGATGTGATAAACATTGAAGTAGTACGATTAATTGTGTCATTATCAATGGTTATATATTACTTTGATGATTAAATAAATTAAGAAAATAAAACATAAATGATATGTATGTATATATATATGAATAATAATAGTGTTTCTTGTTGGGTTTATAATGTTATTATTATATCATAGCAATAAAATATAATTATGCAATATTGCGGATTTATAGACACTACTATTATAATGGAAATTTTAATACAAATGTTAAGTGACAAGTATAATGATAATATTACTTATTTTTATAGGAAGATATCATCCTCTCTTTTCACAATGATTAGAAGAGAAATTATCTATAAGGGGTAATTAATAAAATAACAATATGGTACCTATTAAGACTCATGTATACATTCAAAGGTAGAACAATAGTGATGGTAAAACTAAAAATGATACCTTTGTGTATGTGGCTATTGATGTGTTAGCGTTATCATCGTTGATGCATAATTCGAAGGGTAATTGATAGTAGACCAAAAAAAAAATATAGTTGGGTTTTCTAGCGTAAAATTATGGGCATGACATTTTCAACCATTGTAAATAATTGTTAACATTTTATATACCATTGTATGATTTCATGATGTTTATCGAAGAAAAGTAAAATATCACAAAATGTTACATAAATGTAAGAAAGACATGTTTATTTATTTTCTTCCATTTCCACAATAACTTGAATTTTAAATGTACTTAATTTATTTTTTACATACATTTTCCTAAAAGAACCTTGTTTAACCTTGCATCATTTTATTTTTCGAGAAGGCAATGCATTGGCAGATTTTTTCACCAATGAGGCTATCAGGCTAAATGAGTATCGAGCATGGGAAGAAGGCTCTCTCCTTCCTGAGAAAGCTAAGAACTTAATGATAAATGATGGTTTTGGCTTAGTTTATGTGGTGGTGTTATTTAATCATTAGTACCAATTCTCATCTCACACGCTTTGTGGGTTTTGTTTGGCTTGTTGGCTTTCAGTTGAACGAGAATCGCAAGGGTTTTGAGAAAATGGGAGGAAAAAGAAGCGGAATTGAGTTGCATTCTTGTGAGATCCTGAGGAAGAAGGAGAAAATTTGGAAGATTCTCTAGCACAGGAATTTTACTTCATTCTTAGAAAGATTGCATGGACACGACCTGAATGCTTCAGTAGAGTTTGTTTCTTGTTGGCATAATCATAAACTCTAGATAAAGGGATTATTTGTTGATATCAATGAGGAATTTATTGCTACTATGACTGGGTTTTCGTTGGTTGGCCATAAATTCTATAAGGACAAGAAGAGTAGCGAGGATGCAATTGTTCAATTCTTCAAAGATGATGAAAGGAAAAAACTCATCAAAATGAAAAGTTGGGGCTATGAGTGAAAGTCTCTCAAGAAGTTTTGGGTGAATACTATGGAGGTGTTAATGTGGTACATGACTTTGGAAGGCAAGTTCACTATAATCCTTGGCCATCATTTTACTCTTTTAAACCATTTTCTACATGGGTTGTTTATTTCCTTTTCATTTTTTTTGTTGTCTTCCATGGAGGTCTTTGTATATGCTCACTTAAAAATAGGAGGGCCTTGGTTCTTCATGAGGGTTTATTTTGTTAATTATCAAGCATGTTAAATCCCTTATCCCTGCCTCTGTAATTAAGGGTAAGGAGAAAATTTAGAGTGAGGCTTCTAGCTCTTCTAGCTCAAATACCAGCATTATTGAGGAAGAGGAGTGGAATTAAGAGGACAAGACTAGGATCCCATCCCCTGTGGCTACCTCATCGAAAAAGAGGAAGAAGGGCAACCTTAAAACAGAATGGGAAGCTAAGCGCCTTATTCTAAATGAGGTGGACTCCCAATCTGATGGTGAGGATCGGAGGTGGGCTATGGAGATTCCACACCCAAAAATGAAGCTTTGGACATTGCCTAGGGTGATACTGAGGCTAATGGTAAAGAGGAGGGGTTGCAAGAGAAGGTGGTGAAAATGGAGGCAGAGGATAAGCCGAGAAGGGTTTCCAAACGCATTGCCAATTTAAAGAACCAGACCTTGAAAGATTTGGTTGAGGATTTTATAGTGCTCTGTGAGGTGAAGGCTTTGTAAGAGAAGGCAATTGTAATACCCCACCACGTAACCCTAGAGGAAGATGCAACTACAACGAAAGCATAACAATTTTTTTTAAAAGTGTAATTCAAACATGAAAGGTGCACTACACTAACGCATACATCCTCTAAGGTACGCGACTAAGCTTACAACTGAAACCCATAACATAAAATAATAACTCATTCATAGCATATAAATTATTACTCATGAATTAAATATCATACATCCAAAGCAATAAATACATCTCATAAGATAAAAGTGCATAAAAGATCCATAGATTACATTCATTCCAATAACATTACAAAACTCATTCCCAAAATGAGGAAGATCATACAATAGTGTTACAATTACAAGAATCCTCCTCGAATACAATTGAGGAGTGATACATATCAAAGTATCCAACTGCTACAATAAATCATAGGAATGGAACATAACAACTGGTAAACACGAGCTCTCCAACCGGAAGATCCTGCCATCACGAACATAAGAAGCGAACCCAATGGAGTAACGTCCATGTTCCACCCAACCAAGTGGTACCTGAAGGCCCACCCCCTAGACAAAACCAACAACCTCTAGACACAGGCTATCACATGACTGATCTAATAAAATACAAGTACAACACTAACATGATGGTTACATTGCTTCCAGAGTTAAAATAATCAAGTATTTCAACTAAACCATACACACAAACTATTTTCATAAGAGGAGTGTCATCACACAAGCTCAACATGGGTTACCCAATGCGGATCTTCATAGGTTACCACCCCCCTTACTGGTTAAACCCTGGCAACCTCAATCAATCCTCAGCCCCCATTCTCACTCATGCGGGATCAACTTAACTTTCGAAGGGACAAGGAAAATGACCTTTTCCATTCCAAGCCTTCCCACTCATCCCAAGACCAAATGAGCACTTGAGTCCATGAGCGAGGATAACTTATCTAAATTAATATGAGATTCTACCTGAAACCCCTAATTACTTTAAAACTATAGTTTTCACTTGATTAACTACTTTTGATAGGTTACTTAGGTTACCTCTTTAGGGATCCGGCCCCTAATGAAAGCCACTCCCCTACTGAAAACACAAGGAACAAATCCAACACCCAAGGGTAACACAGTGCACAAATTCGAATAACAAATCCCACTCCAAAATATAGGAGGCAACACATCCCCGTTCATGGTAATCGGGGGATTAACTAAATACAACCTAGTGCACTACCCAAGGGAAATACAAGGTTGAAACCATAAAACACAACAACCCCAAATAATAATACCACACCTAAAAGACTTAAAAAATAACAACTAACACTTCTAATGAATTTCCCCCAAAACATGAACAGAATAAATCACATTTAAAAAGGATATACAGATAGGAAATGAATCTACCATTAGGATTTCCTAATCTAATTTCCCTTCAGTAAAATACAATAACACATTGCCCGAATAACTAAATAAAATTTCTTTTACAAACAATAGAGGAAATCTAATCTATCTGTTTATTTCAATTTCTCAATTACTTTTAAATAAAAATATCAATTTCCTTCTTTAAAACATATCATTTTAAACATCATCTAATCGTGCATTTAATGCATGCACCTATTTCAAAATTCATTAAAATAAATATATATACGCAATTATATATACATATATATATTCATTTATATATATATATATATATATATATTTATATATATATATATATTTATATATATATATATATATATATATTTATATATATATATATATTCATTTATATATATATACATAAATATATATAATTTTTAAATATTTTACCAACAATATACAAATTTTCCAAACATTAATAAACCAAGCTTATATATAAAAATATATATGTACATATATATACACATATATATACATTAAATATATATTACTATACATTTATATGTATATATATAATATATTTTATATATTATAAAAAAACACTTTAATTTAATAAAGGCAGACGAAATCCAATTTTAAGGAATGAAATTCAAAGTTTTGGGGAGGGGCAGTTGTGTTTACACACAGCCGAACCCCCCAAAGAATGGCGCGGCCATGTATGGGGGCAACGCAGGCATTGCCTCCAGCACCGGCTCCCCTACATGGGGGCGGCGACTGGGGTAGCCCATGTGATCCCCCCCAATACTCAAAGCTTTTACATTTTAAAAAAATTATTAAATCCCATGCGAATTTTAAATTCATCGTACAGTTTCAATCCGTAACTTTCCAGTAATTATTTCATCTACAGGAATTTTTAAAAATATATTAATAATATATATTATATATATGTATATGTATATACAATAAAATATATATATATATATAATAAATATATATAAATATAACAGATGATTGCTCAGATGAGCAAATCTTCACAAAATTTCCTATAGGAAAAGTTCACAACTTTTACAAAGGTTTTCTATATCTCAGCCCAAATTAAGCTAATTGGAGAAAAACAAAACAAAGCAATAACCTTCACAGGAATATTCTTTCCCACATGAATATGATTTTCCCCAAATTTTAACAAGAAGACTATATATTCATTCATACAGATAATTTCCAAAACTTTTATTGTTTAAACAATTTCCTACAAAGGTTTAAAGTTTTCCCAACAATTTTCTAATTTTAAAACAAATAAAAACTTACAAAAAAATTTCTACAGAATCTTTTACGATAATTTCCAAACACGGCATTCTTTCAATTTTACAAAATATTTAAAATCTTCTAATCTTGTACAAACAATCTTTTCCAGAACAACAAATTAATCTAATAGCCTTTCCAAATTGAAATTAAATAAAATAATTAAAGAACCTGAATTCCAGACGCTTGAGGAAATGAAGATTGAAGTAGAACTTCTTCCAATTGACCAAAGCTTCTTCCAACAAGACAAAGCTTCTTCCAAAATGAAACAAAGCTTCTTCCAGAAAGAGCAAAACAAAGCCAGAGCCAAGGATTTTTCCCGAGATTATCCTTCCCCAAATTTTCAACAACCAATCTTAATTTTTAACAACCTCTGCAAAAATATCTTCCCCTCTTTCGTGAAGTAACCTCTTACCTCTCTTTGTTAAAGAAAATATTATCTCCGTGAAATAATTTTCCCAACATCCATAATTAAAATTTCCCAAAAGAATCTTCTCAATCAATACTCAGATAATCCCTCTAGATATTTTCTAGATATTAATGCATTTTAATAATTCACAATCACATAGTATTTTCTAATTTAAATTAAATCTAATTAATTTAATTACTTAATAAAATAAATTTAATCAGAAGATTAAATCATTTTACCAAATTAATTAATTAAATCAAATTCAAAGCTTCTAACTCAATAATCAAGATTAATTAAATAATCACCTAAAATATTTAAAGAATTTATTTCCCTTAAACATACCTTGCAGCATAAATAACAACAAGGAAAAAATGGACAACGTGATAACAAAAACATGACCAACTAAAACTGACGACACACTTTGACAAGGATTGTGGCTTGACAAGGGAAACCCAGTTACTATCTCCCAATCAACTAACTGTTGGGCAATGGAAATGCTCAAACCTATGAATCTAGGTGGAGTCGATGTCATGTATTTGCAAACCTTCAATCAAAACATATGTCGAACATGCATATATATCATAATCAATCACACCGTGAAGAGAGAATTGCAAAATCGTAGGGTGCTCGCAAGAAAGTGATGCAATCTTGTTCCCTTCACCAATACAATGTCACATCAAAATAACGAATCTAAAACATTAATAAAATACAGATGAGCATATAACAATATCAACTCAAATAAACAACTATGCTACTCAGAAAGCATGTCATAAATAATAAACATCAGAATAATGTACTCTCACATCATAATATAAAAATCAACATCGCTCCAAAGTTAGTGATCAAATAATAACATGGTATCATGGTCTATCAAAGTAAAGGTACTACTAGAAAACATAAGAATATCAGAGAAACACATTGTCTGAACATATGAGCAAAATGGAGGGGTGCTACAGCAATGGATATCGATGACTCCTTGGTTTGTAGCTATCCCAATGTGGATCTAAAAGGTGAGAATAAGGTTCAGGAGGAGGAGGATGTTGAGTAGAAGCATGTGAATTCAGAGCCTCTAAAGGTTAACCCTCTTTCTGAGGACTTTTCCTATCTCAATGATGATTCCACCTCTATGTTTGAGCTTCTTGACATGGTGAGGGTGAGGGCCATTAGCACTTTCAAATTAGCAAAATGGACTCTCTGTGATTTTAATAAAGTAAACATCAAAATAAGGGGTTTGAAGGAGAATTTGAAGAATATTTTGAAAGGCTCGGCTCAGGATATTCTGATTGACAGAATTGTGGATCTTGAGGGTTCATACAATGATTTTAAATCCCTGTGTGAGGAGCGCTTGGCTGGTTTAGAAGCCAAGATATTGGATACTAATGTGGATATAAAGAAACTTCTCCATTCTTGTCACATTTCAGTGAAGAATAGTGTGGACTCTTCAGAGGTCATGTTTCGTAAAATTAGTGAGCTTAGAGAGGACCAACTGTACTTTTCTGAGTTAATGGAGAAAGAACACTTGGCCAAAGGTAAAGGAAAAAAAGGTGTGAAAGATGATGGTAAAGGCCCTACTCTAAGGGGTTAGCTGATTGGAAGAGGTCCTTTGATCCTGAGAAAAAAGAGTTGTTGGAAATGATTGAAATGCATAGGAACCAAGAGCTTGAGGTGGCCAACACCTTAAGCAGTATGAAGTAGTGTCTTATTTGTCTATTTTTTGTGTGTTTTTCAGCTACTGGGTCTCAATTTCTTTCATGTTGTTTTGTCATTTTGTTATTGTTGGGAGCTATTGATAGTTTATTGTCTTATCTTTCGAGCAATATTTTTGTTTATTTTGACTTTTGGGGGTTTAGGTTGTTGTTGGTGTTTTTCGTAGTTATCTTGAGCAGCATTTTGTACCTTATGTTGTAAAGGGTTTCAGGTCCCTTCAAAACCTATTTTCCATTATAATCAAAATTTTGCATCATTTTTTATATGGTTACAATATAATGAATACGTACATATGTTTGGTTACGTTATTTTTCATGTTTAATTTTATACTTTAACATTAATATCAAATAAATTTTAAAAAATATTGCACTTAATAACCTTAAAAGAAAATAGTGTCTATATATATGACATGAATTTAATATATTTTGAGTCTCTTTGATATCATAAATTTGCTTGATGTTTACTCTCTTATATGCAATTTTCTCATTAGTTGGAAAATATGTATTTTTCCTATTTAATACTAATGTCAAAGCAAATAATGATTTTCCTGTAGGTGAGGAAGATGTCACATAATGTGCATACATCATGGGTGCCCATTTGGTTTTTGAAGTATCACTGCCATCTTCCATTCAATTTCCTCCTTTGTATAGAGGAGTTGAGTGTCCATTATTGGTTGACAGAGAAGATGGTAAACAGAATTAACAATAATGGACCAAAAACCAGTCAAAAAAATTGATAATTATGCCATCTACTTTAACTTTCTCTATGAATCCAAGGTGAAAATGAAATTAGATGTAAAATTAAACAATCTTCAGATTAAAATTGTAGATTTTTGTGACTGGTCATTTTTTCTATACCATGAGGTTCGAGATCTTTATCTTGTAAGATGCATTTGGAAGGTCACTATTAAGCCAACAATGACCATTAAAAAATGCACTCTATGTGATAAGATCGATATAAAATTCATGAGATTTCTTAAGGGACAATCACATATTAGTTATCAAATGGGACCACCTGAGGAATGGTTGTTTGCTACTTTAAAGTTCAACTACTCCATCATATTCACGGTGCATCATTTCATGCCATCATTCAGGTTGTTACATGCACACTATGGGATACCTACATTGTATGGCGTTAAGTCCAATGTGACAATTAAAGTTTGAATTATTCTTCATGATAGTGATAATGGACAGTTACCAATACACAAATGGTTAACTAACTGGAAGTATTTTTGAAATATTATTTGACATATGTTTGCAAAATATTTATACATTTTATCTATGACAAAATTCAATTTTGAAAATATTTTTTGAATATTGTATAAAAGTTATTACCAATGCATAAATTTTTAACTAAGTGAAACTATTTTTTTTAACAAAGTGAAAGTATTTGTGTTCTAATTAAATAGAAATGGTTGATGTTGATGTTATGTTTTGTTATATACAAGTTAGTATGATTTTAAGTTAATCTTTATAGAATCTAAAATCGGATACTTACAAAGCTACTTCAATCAAAACATTAAATTATAAGTTTGGGGAGGAATTCCACTAAATTTTAATGTGTAGCCTTATATATGGGAATTGAAACAAACAAAGATGGAAAATATAATGAAATCGTATATATTACTTTTGAAATGAATGTTAATGAAAATGTAAGCATTTTTTAAGGTAGCTATTTAACAAGAGTTTAAAAAATACTAATTATTTATTAAACATAAGCATTATTATTTATTAGAATGTGTTAAAGAAAAAAGTATGTTATTGTAACTTAATTTATAATAATTATTTTCATAATTATACAAATATTATTTAGCAATTATTTCAAGTGCATTAATTTATATTATTTTTGGTTAACAAATTGAAAGTATGTGTGTTCTAATTAAATGCAAGTATGTGTGTTCTAATTAAATGCAAATGGTTGATGTTGATGTTATGTTTTTCTATATATAAGTTTGTATATTTTTAATTTAATCTTTCTAAAACCTAAAATCAAATACTTACAAAGCTACCTTTAACAAAAACATTACATTGTAAATTTGGGGAGGAATTCCACTTAATTTTAATGTGTAGCCTTATATATGAGAATTGAAAAAACAATGATGAAAAATATAATGAAATCATATATATTATTTTTGAAATGAATGTTAATGAAGATGTAAGCATGCTTTAAGGAAACTATTTATCAAGAGTAAACAACTACTATTTTTTATTAAAGATAGACATTATTATTGGAACGTGTTAAGGAAAAAACTATTTTATAGCAAGTGAATTTATAATAATAAAAAAATTAATTTCTTCACATTATGAAATTTAGTTAAAGATAGGCTTAATGATAGGAACATTTGTTACAAAAAAGTAATATTTATAACTGAATTTTTAATAATAATGAAAACATTAGACTAACTCTAATGTAATATGAAGACTAATCCTAATGTAATAATAAGACTAACCCTATCCCCAATAATGAACAAAACCCTAATTGAACCCTTACACAAACTTATATTTTATAATATTATATTATATTATATTATATTATATATATTAATTGTTATTATTAAAAAAAATTAAAAATAAATAAATATAAAATTTTACTATTAGGGTTTAATTAGAGTTAAGAGTTTAATAAGGGTTAGGGTTATAGCTAAGATTCTATTATGATTAAAATATCTCTACTCTATTTCTCCTGAAAAAGAAAGACAACATATAGTAGCCTAACTCCCAAGGTCCTGGTAGTTGGTTCTCAACTGTCTGGTGTCACTCAATTGGTCCATGCAGCTATAATATTCAAGGGGCCTTTGTTGGTAATAAGGAATGCAAGCAATGATGGATTCATCAATCTGTATTTAATGAAAAGGGGGTTTTAAATAAAAGAAAAAGATAGATCAAGGCATACATCAGTGAAACATGAATAAAAATTATCTAATATTCGGACATATATTTTCAACAACGAATGTTCCTCTAATAGATCAAGAAATCCATAACATGATGCAATTTACAGAATAGTCCATACTATTGCATGCATCTATGGTGCTTAATTTAACCATCATAATCACACATCATAAATACTTTAAAGATTCCAAAAGAACAAACTTTCATTCATTGCTAAAATCATAGATCAATAGACTTTCAATAATTCAATCCATAGATAATTTAATCAAATAATCTTTAAATATAGTTCCTTCTAATGATTTTCATCACATAAGAAACACTTATGCTTCAGCACAATCACTAGCATATAGATAGACTATGATTCATTAACCTTATCCAGTAAACTCAATTCCAACACCATATTGTGTAAAAAAAACTTGTATTTGTATTCAACTATAACTAATAATAACAAAGTGTCTTTTCAAAGCTATAAAATTCCTATCTCCTACTATCAGGTGGCCAATTCTATTCTCATTAGCCGACCTTTACAATATGGTACCCTATAGGTATATATAGATGTACAAAATATGAAGTCCTCTCTATCTAAATTCAAGATCCACCTTTTTAGGAACTTAAATTTTTCTTGGAAACTCAGATCAATTGATCTCTAGTTCCCATATTGATCATCAAGTAAACTGGAGAGAAAAAGAGAGAGGAGAAAAGAAATCCATGCGCCCATAAGACTGTCAGTCATGCATGCGCAGTTTTCTCTGAAGTGTACTCATCATAACTAGAGAAGACTTGTTGAAGCATATCCAAATCTGGTCCATCAATCCAACTGTCTTCGAACTTGATCCTCTTCAATTCAGCAGCAACAAACTCTCTCATGTCTCTCAACTTTGTCAACTCCCTTCTAGCAGCCCTTACCTCTTCTCTAATATCCATCAATCGATCCAACAGCAGATCTTCTCCATCATCTCCCTTTTGTACGACCTCTTTAAGTCTAACATCCCATTTCTCTTTTAATTGACTTAAAGGCAAGCCTTCCTTCATCGATATATCAACATTCACTAGAATAGCAATAACAGCTTCTAGTTCATCAAGTTGTTCATTTAGATCCTTGCTAGAATCCTGAACTTCATTCTTATGGTTGTACAAAAAGTTAGCTCTAAACCAAATTATGTTGGAGGCCTTTTCCTAGAAATCTGTGTTGTCCTCTTCAAGGATTGACTGCTCCAGAAGAGTGGATTTTGGCAATTTATTGATCTCTTTTAGCTTCTGGATATATCATCTATACTCCTCCTCTTGTTCTCCCAATGCTTTAGCATGCTGACTCATTTCTTCTATTAGCTTCAAATCTCTCTCATGAACCTCATAACTACTTACTAGCACCTCGCCTACTTCCTGATTAAGCTTGTCAGTCCATCTATCCATCATCCTAGCCTTACTCCTTATCTACACCAAATCATCCACCTCTCTTTTGCTAAGAAAAACTGGTGTCTCTGTGGTGGTAATTTGTTGTGACCTCAGAGTATAAACATTCTTCAAGAAGGTGTGTAATTGATCCAATTGAGCCTTAAGCTCATCCTTTCTCTGTTTATCCTTTATCATCCTTGATTTGGTGGATGATGCTACCACATCAATTAAGTTTATTTTCTGATTTCTTGTGGGTCTTCCCAAATTGACCATGCCCAACTGGTAATCAGTTAGCTACATATCTCCCACATCCTTATCCACCACTGGTATTGCACATTCAACAACAATTTCTCCTCCTTCAGTGAGTCTAGTGGAATGCAGAATTTTAGCCTTCTTCTTGGGTCTTTCTTTTTCAATCTCTTTCATCATGTCATCCCAATTAAGAGGTTGTGAGGGTGTTATTGGCCTCTTGTGAAGATCAAGTTTTAACCAAGTGGGAGCACTTGGAGTAGTGGCCATCACAGCAGAAGAAGAAGCAGCAGTTGTAGAGGATAAAGGTTGTAGCATATTAACCTTAGGTTGAGTATCAACCTCCTGTACATCTTGTTGTTCTTGCTTTACATTTTCTTGTGCAAGCTTTTCAGCTTCTTCCTTGTCCTTTTGTTCTTGCATCTTCTTGTCTTCTTGTTCCTTCTTCAGTTTTTCCTCTTCCAACCTTTTCTCCTCAAGTAACTTGTTTCTCTCTTCTTCCAATGCTTTAAGTCTATATGAGGCTTCCTTTACCTTTTGTAGCTACTTGGCCAACTCTTCAGCATCTTTCTCTTTTTGCAGGTGTTATGTTTCCTCCTTTTTCTTGTAGGCTTCTTCAATTAGCTTCAATTTGGCCTCAAGGGCTTCTCTTTCTCTCCTCTGTTTAGCCTTTTCCTCCTCTAGATCATGGATCTTCTACACCATTTCTAGCCTGTCATTGTCTTCTTTGGTCTTGAGCTTCAGCTCCTTTTTCCTTTGCTATTTCAGCACTTCATCATCTCTTACCTTGGCATCCATTTGTTGTTGTTGAAGTAAGGCATCTGCTTGTGCCTTAGCATCTATTGCCTTTTGCTTCTCCATTTCTTTTGCATGTGCTTTAGCATCTAAAGCTTTCTTTGCTTCCTCAAACAATGCCCATTGATCTTCTTCAGTTAACACATGTTCAATTTCTAGAGACATCTCCTTTTGCACATTCCTTCTCTGACAAGGTCTCATCAAAATCGGTTGCAATATCATGAATTTTCATTTCTACCTCTTTTCCCTTCAAGGTCTCAGCTGTATCATGAAGATTACCTCTAAGCATCTCTTCACCTTGCTGCTCTGTAGGAAGGTCTTGAGTAGATGATTCACCCACTACTGGTGTTGAATCCATAGGTCCTATTGAGGCATCCTCCTCATGTATTCTAGAAAAATCTTGGGTCGGGGCTTCAAGTTCAAATTCTTCAATATCAGAAGGGAAGAATTCCAAGGGTTCCTTGGGAGGCATTTTCCTTTCGATTCTCTTATATCCTTTCCCCTTCTTAGGAGTTGGACCCCCAGGAGTTTTTGCTCTGAGAACAACCCAGTGGATACTCCTATCCAAGACTGGTCTCCCTATTTGCTTGATGTCAATTGTCTCCTCAGCGTCCCAATCTACCGGGTCCAAATTCTTGGTACCTATGTTCAATGCTTCATACGAAGGATCCAATACTACCCCATCATCTACTAATGTATCAGGAATATCATCTTTCACCCCAAATTCTACCATAAGTGAGATAAGTAACCTTTCATAATTCCTCTTCCTGAGGTCATATTCAACCTGAAGATCACTCCAAAAGTCCTCCAGCAAGTTGAAATTCCTATCAACGACTAAAGCCAGCAAAGCATTCATATTTTTCCATGGATCAAAGTGCTTTCGGGCAGTATATAAACTTAACTTCAAATGTATCAACTCACTACAAACCACTTTAGCTCCGACAAGGTGTGGGCAGCTATACTCACCCAATTGCATGGGGAACTTATGACAACCCGGTTTATGCTTCATCCCAAACCTGGCATTGACCCCTAAAGCCTGATCAACAAACTCCATCAAAACCATCCTATTGTTGCAGCACCTGGGGAGCAAGTGAGGATGACCCTCAAACCCAACCAGCCTGAAATAAGTAAACTTGGGGTATTGGATATACCAACACCCCCATTCTCTAATAAATGTCATGGCCTCCTAGCTTAATCTGTACCTTGCATCTCCATTAAGCTAGTTAATAACTACATATAAAAATGCATCATTAACTCTTCTAAAATGTGTTTCAAAAATCTGCAGGGACAGTTGGTCATTATGATCCCATACTCTTCTTTGCCCATCAGCTTCCCCCAATATTCCCACTTTGTTTAAACTTGGAAAGATGCCTCCTCTGGTTGTTGCATAGATAACATAAGAGGTCATAAAGAAGCTCTTAGTTTCCCTTATTCTGGTTAGCGGATCATGTATGGTATCTGAGACAATCATAGGCCAATCAAACTGCTGCTTTCCATAAAAGATTGTCTGAATGAATGGAAACATCCATTCCTTGAACTGAAATGCATCCCTCTTTCCAAAAACTCTAGACAACATCATTATAATATCTGATACTTCCTTGTAAAATTATGCCCTCTTTGGCTGATCTGAGAGCTTTGTCAGGGACTTCTTCTCCGTTCTTAACCATTTCTTGTTTAAGTGTGCCCTATTGGTCTCTTTGTTATTTCTACACATCTCCAAAGCCTTTGCTTCATTCAGTTGTGCCAGGTTTTTCGGATTAGGGACACTGAACATAAGTTGAAACATTTGAGCAGTTAGGTCTATTATCACATTGTCCTGTGAATCTACACATTTTCTGGTGGTGGGATTATAAGCTCCAGCTGCTGTCATTATCAATTCTGGGAATTGGATGGATAGAGGAAACACAGTGAAGTGAGCCAAGCCAGACTCAATTATTCTTCCAGTTCTCCCTGTTACGTCCTCAATAAATTTTTCTGAGTACAACTCCTCATAACTGAATGGGCCTAGATTGGTGTCAGTTATATCAGCCCAATCAGATTCCACCTTGCTGATAGTGACGGCAGGACCCCTATGGTTATACTTCAAGGTATAAGGTAGTTGCTCCGACTTAATCTTCTTAGGCTCAGTTAATCCCTTTGAAGTTTCTGCAGGCTGACTCCTCTAGGAAGCTTCTCCTGATATTCCTGACATCCTTTAGCTTTCTGCAATAAAACCTCAAATTAGATCCATAAAAAGGTATAACAAAAACATGATCAGAGATCCTACCCTTCATATATACCAGAGGCGGAACCAGGCAGAAAATATTCTAAACAGTCTTTCTCAAAAACATTATCAGGATCGGGACCGAAATAGGTATTGAGCGTGTAATAATAACAAGGCAGGACCAGAGCTAGAGTTGGGATAGTAACCAGAATGAGAACCGATTTGGTTCCATGAAGAATTTTCCATTTCATAGTTGGTTCTGGTTTCGGCTTTGCCAGAATTACCAATATTTTGAAATCCTACTTCTTATCGTAAGTGGAGTCGGAGACGGAATGGAAATAGAATCGATACTCATTAGAAAACATGATTCAAGATCAAAATCGATTCTAGCTCCAGTTCCGTTCAAAAATAATTATGATGTCATAAGAGATTTTAACAGGCTGATAAATAACATCATGATTTTAAGGACTAGGTCATATCAAAATGAAAGGGGCTAGAAAATAACCTATACAAGACTATCCCCATATGACCGAGAGGCAACTGTAATAGTTAGGCATCATATTTAAAACAAGAATGCACCAAAAACCCTAATTCACAAACCCTCGATTTCAAATAATTAGGGCACGAATATAACCCCATTCAAACTAATCAGATTTAATGGGCAACAGGATTCCTAAGTAAAACCATAATTTATCAAACCCTACCAATGAAAAAAAATAGTAACTAATCCAAGCCATTTAAAAACTAGGGCATCATGATACGGTCAAGATTAAAACGTGAAAATGACCATGTCAAAAACAAACAAACGAGAAACAAAACACCAGAAAAGCAAAACGAAAACAAGAAAAATAGAAACAAAAGAGGATAAAAATGAATCACATGAACTCACAATAAAATCGAGTCATGAATTTGCAAGAAACCAATGAGCACACAAAACAAAAAAATGTGTAACAAAACGAAAGAGGAGAACAGAAACCCTACCTCAAACGCAAATAAATAGGCTAGCCCTCTGAGGTGATTTCGCGCGTGATTATCTCCCTTTCGATCGAATCACACGTCCAAATGCTCCACCGCAACTCTACTTCACTCTTGATCTTTCAAACAATGATGATAACTTCCTATTAATCCCTAATTTAGGTTAAAACTACAGCTTCACGCATGCATGGCACCTGTAACCAATGCCATAAATGCGGCAGATCAAAGTCAGAACTGTAGAGGGAACTGGCACATTACTATCGTACAGTCTCAGTAAAGTCAAACAAAAAAATGGCGGGAGCGGAATCGAAGTGGGAAATGATTTAGAAACTTGTCCAATTTTCCAACTCGGTACGCGTTTCGGTTCCAGTTTCGCCAACAAAGAAGAAAGTGAAACAAAACGATAAAAAGAGAAATATAAAGACCAAAACAAGAAAACCCAACACAAAAACTTAAGTCTAAACAAAAGACTAAAAAGCGGAGGCGGAGGCGAAATGAAACTTTATTTCGGAACCCTGAATAAATTCAGACTTAACTTCCATTCCGGCTCCGATTCTGACAGAGACAAACGAAAAGGAAAACAAAAGACCATCGGGACGGGGATCAGAATCGATCTTTGAAACAAGTTTCAAAACCCGATTCAGTTCCGATTCCAATTCCGACGGAACAAACCAAAGAGAAACAAAGTGTTGGAAAAGAAAGACTCCAAACTTTGTTTAAAAAACAACCAAAGACAAAAACAAAACTGGGGACCCATTTTGACCAAGGCAAAAGATGGGAAAATCGATTTAATTAGGGTTAGGATTCCAATTAAGTTCTAGCTATAATTCTAATTCAATTAGATTAAAATTAATATTTTATAATATTTATTAAATATTATATTCAAATATAATTTAATATTGTATTATAATAATTAACATTATTATAATATTAAATATTAATATATATAAAATATGTCAAGAGTTATCCTTCTCGAGGAGCCTATTTTCATCATTTTTTCTCAGTACAATAGGCGCCTCGATAATGATAATTCTCAATGTATTTTATACATATTAATATTTAATATATGTATGCTAGTTTACATACTATCTTAATCTCCCTTAGTTAAGCAGTACTATAGGGATCAAATCTACACCTGCTATATTTATTAAAACCTCTAAGGCTCCTTTAGTGACTTGAGCCACAATACTTGCTATGAGGAACCTCAAGTGAATACTATAGGAGACATTCACAATCAACATGAATCAAATGATAAGAAGGAAGCTTTATTACTAGTGGACCTTAGCAACACCACATAGAATGACAAATTATAGTATCTATCAATGTAGATTTAGTCACATACCTTAATAGAAGCATTCAGATTAGAATTTAACTAGTCTACTCTTAAAATCAAATGACTAAAAGTGCAGTGGCACTCAAAAACTACTAGGTCTTGTATCATCTAAATGATGCACCCTTAATCGACACAGCAGCGTAGTATCAATTTAGAATAGAAGGCTATGATACAAATATAAAGGGAGGGGCATTACAATGATTATGTAATATAATTAATATATTTATATTTTATTAGATTTAATCATAACATTAAATGAGATTATTGTATTTTTTATATTAGTATATATTAGAGTGCCATTTTATTAAAAAAATTAATATATTATTATTATATATAGTGGTATATTTGATTATATTCTTCAATTAAATATTTACTATATTATTATATGATTTTTTTATACAAAATACAATAATATCATTTAATGTTATAATTAAGTCTAATAATATATCATAAGAGAATATAATAATAATATAATGCTTACATATTAATTTTGATAGAAAAATAATAATATAATAGAAGATATATTACGATGATATAATATAATGAATATATTTATATATTATTAGATTCAATCATAACATTAAATGAGATTATCGTATTAGTATATTAGGTTGACATTTTAGTATATTTTTTAATATGTTATTATTATTATATATAGTGTTATGTTCGATTACATTTTCAATTAAATATTTAATATATTATTATATGAGTTTTTTATATCAAATAAAAGAATATGATTTAATGTTATGATTAAATTTCATAATATATAACTATATTCATTATCGATGGCACTCTCATTGGGAAATCAGACTAATCACTATGTTGAGGCAGAGGCTACATTCATAAGTATTAAGTTCACTATGGACAAGGGTTACTCTAAAATATGGGTGGAAGGAGATTCGTTAAACATCATCAATTATCTATGTGGCACCCATAAGCCTAGCTGGAATGTTGATCAATTAATAAAGGATGTTATAATCATGTTGAGATCTTGTGAAGAAACTCGTGTTTTTCACATATATCGAGAAGGTAATTCATTGGTAGATTTTTTTGCCAATGAAGTTGTCAAGCTTAATGAGTATAGAGCATGGGAGGAAGGCTCTCTCCTTCCCGAGGCAGCTAGAATCTTAATGAGAAATGATGGTTTTGTCTGATTTTATGAGGTGGTGTTATTTAACCTTTAGTACCAACTCTCGACTCGCATGCTTTGTGGGTATCGTTTGGATTGTTGGCTATCAAATGAACTCTACTTGCTATGGTTCTCTGCTGTTGATTTTTTTGAATATGGGTGGGGACAAAAGTATAATTGATTTGCACTCTTGTGCGAGCCTGAGAAAGAAGGCGAAAATTTGGAGGATTCTGAACATGGGAATTTTACGTCATTCTTAGAAAGACTGCATGGACACAACCCGAATGCTTCGATGAAGTTTGTTTCATTTTGGCACAATCGCAAACTCTAGATTAAGGGCTTGGTTATTGATATCAATGAGGATCTGATTGCTAATGTGACTAGGTTTTCTATGGTTGGTTGTAAATTCTTCAAAGACAAGAAGAGTAATGAGGAGGCAATGGCTCAAATCTTCAAAGATGACGAATAGAAAAAACTCATCAAGATGGAGGCTTGGGGCTATGAGCGGAAGTCTCTCAATAAGATTTGGGCAAATATTGCAGAAGTAATAATATGGTATGTGACTCCAAAAGGCAGGTTCACTTCTATCCTTGACCATCATTTTACTCTTTTAAACCATTTTATGCATGGGTTGTTTATTTCCTTCCCGTTCTTTCTCTTGTCTTCCATGGAGGTCTTTGTGTATGCACACTTAAAAAATAGGAGGGCACCAGTCCTACATGAGGGCCTTATTTTGTTAATTATGGAGCATGTAAAAGCCCTTGTCCTTGCCTCTTCAATTAAGGGCAAGGAGAAGTGTCTTAGTGAGGATTCTAGCTCTTCTGACTTGGATACCAACGTGGCTAAGGATGAGGAGTGGAATGAAGATGGTGAGGAAGGGACCCCATCCAGTATGAATACCCCCTTGAAAAAGAGGAAAATGGGCACCCAAGCATCTTATTTTGCATGAGTCAGAGTCCCATTCTAATGGTGATGACACAGAGGTGGGATCTGGAGACTCTACCCCCAAGGATGAAGCTATGGAAATTGGCCAGGTTGATACTGAGGTGGGTGGAAAGGAGGAAGGGCTCCAAGAGAATGTGATGACAACAAAGGCCAAGGATAAGCCCAAAAGGGTTTCTAAGCGCATTACCAAGATGAAAAATCGAGCTTCAAAAGATATGGTTAAGGATACCATGAAGCTTTGTAGGGAGAAGGCTCTGGAGGAGAAGGCAGTGGAAATTGATGATTCCCCAGTACGAGACTCTCCTAATGTGGAACCTAAGGGTGAGAAAAAGGTTTAGGAGGAGGAGGATGTTGAGAAAAAACAAGCAAAATTGGAGCCTCTAAAGGTCAATCCCTTGTCAAAGGACTTCTCCTATCTTAATGATGATTCCACCTCTATCTTTGAGCTTCTTGACATGGCGAGGGTGGGGGCTACTGGCACTTTCAAATTGGATAAATGGACTCTCCAGAAATTCAATAGGGTCAACATCAAAATAAGGGGATTGAAGGAGAATTTGCAGAATATTCTAAAAGGTCCGGTCTCAGATATTCTAATTGATAGAATTATTGAGCTTGAGTGTTCATTCACTAATTTCAAGTCCCTTTGTGAGCAGCAATTGGCTATTTTACAATCCAAGGTATTGGACACCAATGTAGATATCAAGAAAATTCTCCATGCTTGTCATATTTCAGTAAATAATAGTGCAGACTCTTTGGAGGTTTTGTTTTGAAAAATCAGTGAGCTTAGAGAGGAACAGTTGTATTTTTTAGAGTTAGTGGAGAAGGAACGATTGGCCAAAGGTAAAGGGAGAAAAGGTGCGAAGGATGATGGTAAAGACCTTGCTACTAGAGGATTGGTTGAGTGGAAGAAGTCCTTTGAAGATGAGAAAAAAGAACTACTGGACATGATTGGGCTACATAGGAACCAAGAGCTTGAGGTGGACAACACCTTAAGTAGTATGAAGTAGTATCATGTTGTTTGTTTTCTGTCTATTTTTTTGTTGGTGGGTCTCAGTTTATTTCCTGTTGTTTTGTTGTTTTGTTGCTATAGGCTATTGTTGATAGTTTAGTGTTATATCTTGGGAGAAGTATTTTGTTTTTATTGGTGTTTTGGGTTTTGGGTTGCTGCTGATGTTTTAGTTTAGTATCTTTTGAGCAAAATTTTGTACCTAAAGTTGTAAAGGGTTTCAGGTCTCTTCAAAACCTATTTTTCTTGTATAATCAAAACTATATCCATTATATTATATCATTATATCATAAGAGAATATAAGAGTAATATAGTTGTGATATTGCTATCAAGATTCAACCATGTAGTTTTTCAAGTAATAAAATGCTTAGGTATTAATCTTCGAAGAAAAATAATAATATAATAGAAGAGATATTATAATATAATATAATGAATATATTTATATATTATTAGATTTAATCATAGCATTAAATAAAATTATTGTATTTTTTTAATATTATATCAAGTTGACATTTTATTACATTTTTAACATGTCATTATTATTATATAGTGTTATATTCAATTATATTCTTCAATTAAATATTTACTGTATTATATGATTTTTTTATTATATTATATTAGTATTTTGTATTAATATTAAAATATATGCATTATATTAGTATTATATAAAAACTTCTAATGTATAATATTTTTATTACATTATCTTAAAGATATATGTATATATTATTGTTATATTATTATAATGATGTGTAATATAATATTTTAGTGAATATTGTATTGTAATATTATAATATATTATTAAATGATATTATGACTATATTAGTATTAATTATGTCTAATTTTAGTCAAATGATATGATTATTATTTCTTTATATTATATTATAGAATAAATGTGATTAGAAAATTATATTACTAGTTGTAGACACTCAAATTTGACTAACATATTTCTACTAAAATGTCATCATTTTCTATCATTAGGTATCATCAATCTATCTTCTGCATTTAATCAAATAATTTTATTATTTAATTAAACTATCTTATTTCACCAAATTTTCTCTATAAATTAAATAATTTTGATTATTTAATTAATTCTCCTGTTCTCAAAATTAAATAATTATTCAATTATTTAATTTATTCATTCCCCAATTAAATAAATAAAAATATTTATTTTATTTATTTAATCTATGGAGCTTAACTTAAAGGACTTCTTTAATGCTCTCACTTAAGAGGTTGTTGGCTAGAAGGTTGAAGTTTGGATACCCTCTACAAATCCGAAAGAGGTGGGCACCGCCCCTCATTCGTCGTCTATCCAGAAGTCTACTATCGATGTCATGCTTCATTAGAGGTTGAATGCTTAGCAAATTGCCATGAAGAAGATTAATTGAGGAATTTTTTTAATTCTAATAAAGCCCTAAAAATTTTTTTTTTTACCTAAAAAGAATTCCAACCAATTTTCTTTTGAAAAAATTGTGTAGAGCTTGGACAAGGTTGAAGGCACTTGTTTGGGCGGGCACCTTAGGGACCCATCGCTAGTCTTGTTGAGTGACTCTGAAAACACCTTAAATGATGCTTTTGTCTACCCGATTATGTTGAAACTAAGAGACTCAACCAGTGATGCTAGGGATTATAACCTTCCTTCATTAGCTTTACTCAAAAACCTGACGGGGACTCCCTTGCATGGAAGCGATGGGCCTAATCAGCTTTAGAGTTGAGGGTCTAATCTCACCAGGTGTTGGATCCCTTGTTGCCCCCGACCAAACCCGTGGCTCTAGTATTATTCAAGACTCTAGAGCTATATCATCCCAGCTTTTTCCACTCCCTAAAGGTGTTGCTTCTGAATCTTTGGCTATCTCCCCTCTCTAAGAGGAGGCAAAAGGGGAACAAAAATCCAAACCCCACAACTTAAAAGGGGACATTGAACCTAAAGGTAAAGGGAATGTAAATCCTAAATAGGAAAAGGTTTTAGAGTGTAGAGAGGATGACAATGTCACTCTTGGGTAGCTAGAACAAATGCCTAAGCCGAGAGTTGGCCTTGGGAGAGCAAAGAAGAATAGGGGTTCATTAAAAATTGGCAAAGGTTTATCGATTACCAAGAATAAAAGGAAAAAAAAATAGTATTGTTATCCAATCACCTACGGCCAAAAGGCTGGAGGTGGACAAGAAGCTACCAAAATGCTTCAAGCAATTCAGGTGTGATCAAGGAGAACCCCCATGACTATTAAATATGAACATTTTAAATTATATTTCATGCAATGCCAAGGGCCTTGAGCCATCTAACAAAAATTATATCATTAGAAGGTTTATAAACCTCGAGAAAAGAAAATATTGTCTTTTTACAAGAAACCAAGGCTACTGGTTTTAGCGTGGAAACCAATCTAAAGTTCATTTGAAATAGCTCTACTTTGTTTACCACCTCACATGAGGGAGGGAGAGGGGATTTTGTGGTCCTAATCTCCAATCAGTGGTCTTAGATGGTCACCAAAAGTGGCGCCTCCCCTTGTAACAGGGTGGTGCGATTTACCTTAAAGAATGATGCTGTGGATTTTAGGGTTTACTCCATTTATGCCCCTAATGACTATAGGGATAGGATAATGCTTTGGAAATGGCTTTCCAATCTCTCAGATGTCCCCTAGGTATCGAGTGGGGATTTCAACATGGTAGAATAACTGGAAGATAAATGGGGTGGAATTGACATTTCTTGGAAAGGAAATGAAAGGCATTTTTAGTACAAAATGAAGCATAAGCTTAACTTAATTGATCCCATGGAAAAGGGAAAGAAATACTGCAAAGGAATCTAGTATATACCTAGTGTAATGCCTAGAAAGGGGGTAACAGGATCTACTGCAGGCTAGATAGAATATATGTGAATAAGGACTTCTTTAATTTTGTTCCAAATGAAAATGACATAAAGGTGTGTGTTTACCCCTACACACTTTCAAACCACCACCCTATCAAGGCCAATATTATAATTTTGCAAGGTATGTCATTGGAGTCAGTGAATAAATCTACCTTTCTCCTTAGCACCCTCCTACTCAAAGATAGTGATTGCATAGAAGTTATTTCCTCCCTTAGAGAAATTAATAAGTGGATGCTAAAAGGGGCATTCTCCATTAAGAGGTGGAATGCGAATGTTGAATGTTGGAAAAAGATTTTTCAAACAATTGGGAAAAATAAGGCTCTTGACACTAGGAGAGAAGAAAATAAACTCCAAGAGTGTCTATTTGAGGCAAAATTGAAACTTCAATAGGCACCAAGTGATGTTAAGCTAGGCAAGGAATTAGCTAAGGCTAAGACAACCTAAGGAAAATTCAAACTAATAGAGTGAATGGGCTAAAAATCAAGGCTAAATTAAATTGGTTATGTTGTGGGGACAAAGGCTCAAAATTCTTCTTCAAGTACTTAAAGGAAAAGAATGTGAAAGGATAGATAGGTCAGATTTGGGATGGGGAGAAGATCCTCACCTCTGAAGAAGAAATCTCGAGGCAATTCCAGTCCTTCTTCAAGGGCCTCTTCACCTCTAAGGGTGGGACTGAAGTTAATCATAAGGTAAGGGATCTCATAAAAGTCTCATCCCAAGGAAGATCTCAGAAGAAGACTCTGCTAAGTTGTCAAAAAAATTAACTAGGGAGGAAATAAGGAAAGTCATTGCTTCTATGAATAATGAGAAGTCCCTAGGCTGTGATGGATTGTTAGTGGAGTTTTACAAGAGATTTTTAGATTGGGTATGTGATGATCTTTTGCAGGTTTATGAGGAAGCCTCGACCATAAGATCCTTGGGAAGCAATATAAACAAGGGTATAATCAGGGTCCTTCTAAAAGGAGGGGACAAGACCCTAGTTAAGAATTGGAGATCGATAACCCTCTTAAATGTATCTTATAAGGTCTTTGCTAAGGCTATAGCCTTGAGACTAGTCAATATTCTTCTAAGGTTCATTAATAGCACCCAGATAGGGTTCATTAAAGGTAGATATATCTTGAAAAACTTAATTACAAGTTGGGAAGCTATGTAGTGGACTAAAGTGTCCAATCAAAATGCTACAATGCTCCTCTTGGACTTTGAGAAGGCCTATGATAGGATGGAATGGAACTTCTTAAGAACAACCATTCAACCTATTCTACAAGATGGTGGATACTCTTCTAAAGGATGCCTCTGCCCGAGTGGATGTAAATAGTTCACTATTCGAGGAGGTTAAGCTTGAGAGGTCCATCCGATAAGGTTACCCCTTCACACTAGCCCTCTTTGTTATAGATTATGATGCTTTTTTCTACCTATTAAGGGACCACACTTTTTCACCAAGGATTAAAGGCATTAGGCTCCCTAATGAAAGTGAGTTGATCAATGTGCAGTTTGTAGATGATGTTGCACTTTTCTTAGAGTTGGAGAAAGAGAATATGGACTCTTTGACAAAGAATCTTGACCTATTTTGAAAAGCCTCAGGGGCTAGAATGTCCAATGATAATTCCATTTCCCTTGGGTGGGAAGTTTCGCCACATGATTGGATTAAGGATTATAACTTTTAGTGGCAGCCCCAACATGCAAGTGAGGTATCTCAGAATACCATTTACAGTTAGTCCCAACCTTAAAGAGGTGTGGAATTGGAAGGGTGGAAAAAATAGTATCTCTCTCTTATAGGGAGGATGTAAGTATGTAAGAATATCTTGTCATCCTACAGTATCTATTTTTCCTGCATTTGGATTTTCTGCAATTATCAAGTTAATGAAATTCAGAAAAGAATGAGAAGCTTTCTTTGGTCTGATGGAAAAGGGAAAAGAAAGATAGCACTCAGTGAAATGGGAGTGGTGTTGTCTTGACAAAATGAATGGTGGCTTGGGGTTAAGGGACCTAAGGCTACACTTTTCTTAGAGTTGGACAAAGAGAATATGGACTCTTTGATGAAGAAGCTTGACCTATTCTGCAAAGCCTCGAGGGCTAGAATATCTTATGATAAGTACATTACCCTTGGGTGGGAAGAGTTTCCACCTGATTAGATTAAGGATTATAAATTTTAGTGGGGCGGCCCCAGCATGCAAGTGAGGTATCTCGAAATGCCTTTTACGATTAGCCCCAACCTTAAAGAGATTTAGAATTGGATAAGAACCAAGATTGAAAAGAAATTAGAAGGGTGGAATAAATAGTATCTCTCTTTTAGGGAGGATGTAGGTATGTCAGAAGATGTTTTCATCGTACAGTATCTATTTTGCCTCCTCTGGTTTTCCTATAGTTATCAAGTTAATAAAATTCAGAAAAGTATAAAAATCTTTCTTTGGTCTGATGGAAAAGGGAAAAGGAAGAAACACTCAGTGAAATGGGAGTGGAGTTGTCTCAACAATGCATGGTGGCTTGGGGTTAAAGGGCCTAAGGCTGCAAGGAATTACACTAGCTGCAAAGTGGATTGTTAAGGCTATGGTTGGGAATGAATCTTGGAAGGTTTTGGTTTGAAACAACATTCAGCTGGAAGTGCCCAAACAAGCTAAGGCTTCGAATCTACTACCCTTGAGTGACATTCTCATGAACAAACACTCTATGTCCCCTTTTGGGTCTTTAGTCTTCAAAATACTATGGAAGGCTTAGAAACTAATCAAACATAATGCTCATTTCAGGACTAATAACATAACCCTTAACAATAATGTCAAGTATCAAAGTTACAGTTCCATTTGGTGGAACCTGCAACATAATAGAAAATCCCTCACCCTCCTAAAGGTTGCTCGGTCAAAAAGTGGAATGAAAAAGGCATAAAAACCTTTAATGGTATCTTATCAAGTGGGAGTGTAAAAATCTGGAATGAGTTGGAAGTTGAGTTTGACCTCCCTCCTTCCAACATAAGGACCTATTCCACATTGGTGCAGGCCTGCAAAGAGGCCATTTTTCCCATAAATATTAAAAAGGAACTGGACCTAGCCAATGATATTATTTGGAAGGATGAGAGGGCTCTTACTGATCCTAAAGCTATAAAGATTTGGTTTGTAATATTTCTATTATTGATCATCTGAATGGTTTTTGGGGAACTTCTTTGAATGATAAGGAATGTCATAAAGTCCTCTCCAATATTTGGCACAATGCTCTTGAGCCTAAGAAAGCTTTATTTAAATCACTTATTCTATTACTATGAGCATGATCATAACCTAAGCTAAACCTACAAGATCCACACTAAATAAACCAAGATTTAGCTAGTTAATTCAAGCTCCCAATGAAATACTTGAAAACATCAAATGAAGAAGCCATTAAACATAAAAAAACAAGAAATGCATAATGAAAACTAATCTAATTTCTCAAACCTCATGCCATTGGGGGATTGGTGCTACATTGATGTGGAATGTCAGCCCTTTCCCAACCCCTTAGTTGAAACAAGCTTTCAAATGGATTCCATTGATGAACATTGATGAAAATAGATGAAATATGAGCTAAAATGGATGCAAAGCTAAGCTAAATGCTACAATGCTAATGGAGAATGTTATGAAATTTACTATAGCATAGTTACTCTAAATGAAAGTGGATCCTTTTCTCATAGAAACGAGGACTATTTATAAGAGAAATTGTTGAATCAGTGATCAAGATTGATTTGATCAATCAATGGATGAGAAGCAATGAGAGGTGAAGGAATGGATCAAGGATTCCCATAAAGGGATGAGAATGCAAGTTGACAAGGATCAAGGATTTAATCAATATCTCTCATTGATTCAAAGAAGCACACTTCCTAAAAATTAGGAAGTTGTTAGGAAGTTTGTTACAAGAACATTCTCATTTTGGAGGAGTTCAAATGAAGGAATATCCCCTTGCAAGTGGGAGGGTGAGATAAATTAGCCATTTAGATAATTAAAACAATGTTTTAATTGTGCAAGATAGATGAAATTAGGATTTTCATTAAATAATTAACTTATTTAATGAAAGGGGGTTTAATGACATTTAACTAAATAATAAAGATTATTTAATTAAATGAGAAAATATATGCAATCTAATTAAATAATTTGCATTATCTAATTAAATAACATAAAAATTAGCATGTAAGGGGATGAATTAACCAAATAATATTGATCATTTGATTAATAGAAGAAACTAATGAATTTAGTTTTAAAATAATGAAGATTATTTAATTAAACGATCGAAAAGAGGTGAATTTGAGACAAAAATGGTGTCAGTAATCAAATTCAGATGTGCAATATCGATCAAGATAATTTCAAGTGTCTACAGTTACAAAGGATTCCTTTTAATTCTAACATTGATGATATAGATGTTTGCAGTATTTGTAGAATACATGAGTCTATGATGCATATTTTGTTTGATTATTTCTATGCTAAAAAAATCTAGAAACTATTTCGCAGAAATCTTAAAATTTAGGATAATGAAGATAGAATTATTTGAAAAGATGTTTTAATGTTTGATAAAAAGATGAATAAAGAATTTAAAAATTTTTGGAGGGTAAAAGCACAAACCTATGTCACACTTTATAAAAGAATCGGCCAACAACAACAACAAAAAAAATTGAACTTTGACCACATAAAAGTGGTATTTATGTTTTGAATTTCAAAATGATGTAAACTAATGAAACATAGAACTTTTGATGAAGTTTACTCTTGTAATTTTTCAGATTTTTTTTTAAAATGTTTTCATTATGTTTTTATCAATTTAAGGACAGATTTTGGAAAGATGAAAAAAATGACTTCATGAGCCGTCAAGAAAACAAATTGAAAAAAACTTCATTTCTCCCTAATTTTTTTTTCTCCAAATAGGTAACTTCAATATCTTGTGCATGGAAAAAAAATCAAATTTTGATGTATATTTTTCTCGTAGTAACGTTTTAAAGTCAAACTTGTCAGATTTGACAATTTTCATGGGCCGTCAACTATTGTCTATTTTTTTAATCATTTTCAAAAAATAAATTATACCCTTTGAATAAGACTCTCTCCTCTTGTGCCCCATATATTTTTAAAAAAATAGTAATATGTTTTACTATTTTTTTTTTAATTTATAATCAACCTCTTTTTAATTTTAACAACCTACTTGCATTATTTTAAAAATAAAATATATTAAAATTAATCAAAATATTTAAAAAATTATATATTTGAATTCGCCACTCCGAGCCCTACAAAAGGGTATTTTTCTTTTTTTGTAGAAAAATCATTCTAACTAGAGAAATACTCTGCCAAAGATTTTTTTAGAAAATTCTAAAAAAAGTTGAGTTGGCTGCCAACTAGGATGCCAACTAGATAGTTTCAGTCGAAAGGGTTTCTATAGAAAGGGTTTCGGCTGAAACCTTTTCTATAGAAACCCTACACATAAAATAAGTCAATTTCAAAGCTAATTTTAAAGTGGCAAAGGGAAAATTTTATTTTTTTGGTTTCGGCTAAAACCTATTTGGCTAAAACCCTGTGTGCCATGTATACGCCACATAGTTTCGGTCGAAATTGATTCAGTCAAAAAAAATTCGATCAAAAATAGTTCACTCAAAAGTATTTATTTGGCTGAAAGTGTGACACAACTTTGTGCTTTTACCCTGAAATTACCTATCCATCGAAATCATGTGGCACATTTAGAAAGCAAGAAATGATGATAAATTCAAAGGTTGTAGGAGGGCTCTTACTAAGTCATCAAAAAGGCTCACTTTTCTCATTGTTGCATTGCAGGTTTCACTCCACATTCAGGTTTCCTTGCCCAATTTTGTGAGTCTAATTAGGGAGGGGTCAGTGAGGATCAATAAAGAAGAAGTTAAATGTGGTCATGCCTGCTAACTAAACAACGAAGAACAAGATATCTTCTTGAGGGCCTTGAACGAGTTCCAAAGGGAATTTAATGTAACAGTTGGCATGCAAGAAAGGCTAAGGATTCCACATCATGCTAGGCAGGAAAAAAATGACGCTCAATCTATGATTGGAGGAGACAAGTCCAATATTTTGCAGGTTGATGGAGGCAATAATAGGGAAGAACATGAAACCACCAACAAGGTTGTTGATCAACAATTAACAGTTATTCTATTTTGGTAGAATGTGATAATTATAGACAAATTTTTGTATAATCTGAAAATGCAACGTATATAAATATAATCATGAGCATTTAGACTAATATGTAAAGGCGTGATGTAAATTTTATATAATTTAAAGGACAACAGTGGCATACTAACCAATGACAAAATGTAACAATTTATTAACCTAGTATTAATATAAAAAAATAAAATATACTAATAATAAATATAGTTATGTTAAATAAATTATATTTAACTTATTTAAACAACAGACACATTGCATCCTATTCCTACTAGTAAAATATGTAACATGTTGTTTGTTAATGGTATTTGTATATATAATTATTATTAAATGAGTATAAATGCATATAATTGAAAATAATATACACAATATCTATTTGTAGACCACTTTGATCAATACATTACAAGTTCTAATAAATAATTATATAATTGAATTTTATAGTCAATATGTTGAGATGAGAAGCCTATAACATTTACAAATATTAATTGTTCTTGTTGAATATGTCGCATTGATTCTACTTGTTGAAGATTAGAAACCAATAACTTTTGAAGAGAACAAAGATCATTTTAGCTGCAACTTTGTTTTTTTGTATTGGATATGTTCAACTCATTACTTCCAGCAAAAAATGTATGAATGTGGCTATGGAGAGATTGTTTTCGTTTAATATGTAGCTAGATTTAAGTAGTAGTAATACATTTTTTAAATGTGTAGTAGGAAAAAGAACATTTTAAAAGAATATTGTATTGTATATTAAATATTATTATATTAATTAATAGCTAATATATGATTATATATCATAAATATATAATAATAATCATATTAGTAGTAATTATATATATAGTATATCAAGAATTGAATATATTTATATACTTTTAATTATATATTAACTATGAATAAATAATTTAATATATAATATTAATATATTCTATAGTACGATTACTATTATATTATATAATATTAATTAATTTATATATAGTATAGATATATATATATATAAAATGTAGTGCCTCTCATATTTTTTCTGATAGACTGACAGTTGATCCATTATATGATGAGACGTTATGATACAGTATATGATGTTGGACTTATTGTTTTGATGATGCCATTGATGACACTTATGTTACTTGAGGTTTTATGCACATGTTATGATTAGTATATGGTTTTATCTTATTATGAGGACTAACCCTATCATGAGCACTATGTGATTATCTTATCATGATTGTTATGTGATTATCATGTGATTGATCTTATTCTGATTACTATGTAGTTGATTGTTATATGAGTTGATGTGATTACTAGGTGTTGTTCTTACGAATGTGTTTGGGTGAAAGGGACAGTGTTGCATCACTCACTTGTGAGTACCCTGCAACGTTGTGATTCCCTTTCACAATGTATTTGTTTACATGTATATGCATGATTGTTTTGTGTGCTACAGGTTGCAGGTACCAGACATTGACTTCACTTGAATTGGCAGGTTTGAGCGTGCCTTGAACCCAATGGATTAGTTGATCATATATAACACTTGATCCCCTACCCTATCCATCATCCTCAAAGAGGATGAGTATCGAGTTTGGAACCCTATCAGTTTTGTTAGTGTGGTCAATCAGTGTTGCTTGTGGTTTTGCATTTTGACCCTAGATAGTGGTCAGGTAATCATTTTGGCATTTGGTTTTTATTTAATTTAAATTATTTGATAAATGTTGATTGGATGTCTTAAGCATTAAAATAATTAACTAAGAAAAAGGTATACTTTAATAAATAAATATATAAATATAAATATAAATAAATAAATAATCATCGTTAATAGTAAAACAAATTTATAATGTAATGTTAAAATTAATAAGGTAAAGAAATAAAATATTATATAGTCGGGTTATATAATTAATTAATATGTAAGTAATGTCGGTAAATGGTTTTACCGTTTGCGTGAAATTGGGTATCAATTTTATTCACCCAAATTATAAATTATAAATGAAATGTTTTTAATTAATTTAAAATGAATTATTGTGTTGTGTTGGGAAGACAAGTTAATAAATTAAAAGCTAATTATAATTTGTTGGAGAGTTGGTTGGGAATTCTCGTACAACCACATTCTTCTTCTTCTAGAAAACATCTTGGTGTTGGGGGATTTCATTCGATTCTTTTGGGGGGAGAAGTTTGTCTATAAATTTTTTCATACATTGTTGATTTTTTTCGAGATTGGGGTTTTTGATATTTTGGATCGAGGAATCAAGAAGTTGAAATTGCAATGAAAGTTTAGCTCGGCATCAATCTCATTCTCACCAACCGTTGGATCCGGGTTGGATTTGATATTTTGTCTTATTTTTTTTAATGCATGATCAATTTGATTGATTTCTCTCTCTGCCTTCTAAAAACAAATTCTTGATTGTTTAATGTTTCCTGGAAACGAGATGTTTATTTAATTATTCTAGAATAGAAATAATTAACAAATGTATTTGAATAACTAAAATGATTAAAAATATATAAAAATATTTTACAGCAATGATAATATTGAACCTCACATCCTAAACGCCATATTTAAATTGCTTTGATGATGCATGTATTTCATATGCAATTGTCATTTTGTATTTCCTTCTCTTCGCATTGGAGTACCTCTCCCTCATTTGCGTGTCTTTTTGAATATATTTTGTAATCATCACATTCCATAATATGACATTGATGTACCCCTGTCAATTGCATTTGCATGAAAGTTTCAACAAGTCCATTTTGTACATATCTTGCAACCATTGCATTCCACGAATTGACATCTCTTTGAGGCATTTTGTCAAAGAGTTTGGGTGCTTTCTCTATGTTTCCAATTATTGCATACATGTCTCCCAGGGCAATTATAACAACAAAATTTGATTTACACACACAAAGTCATATATAGTGGAATTTGGCTTTACACTAGCTAATTGCATTCACATAAAATTTTCTAAAGCCTTTTCAACAAATACAATTTGCACCCCTCCTACTATCATTTGTTCCATGAGCCGAGGTCTATTTGAGGTTGTTTTCCAAATAGTTCAACGCCTATTTTTGTGACCACGCTTGGCGCACAATGCTACCCTTCCCAGAGGCGGCCATGGAGGTGGTCATCGCCCCTCTTTCCACAACCTAGGAGATAGTATATTCGCAGCATGTTTTTGGAGTTTAGTTTAAGCAATTTTAGGTATTGATAATTTGTATTTTGATTTCATAGTATGATGTCTATCGATTGAAATTCGATAATTTATATTATTTGCATTTCGTTACTATAATATGATAAATATATATATGTATATATGTTATATTATGGTTAAATCAAGAATGTTGCATTTTGATTAATAATAATATGATGTATATATATTGTATTATTGTCAGTAGTAAAAAGAATGTTTATTTTTATGTGATAGATTATATGTCAAATGTAGAAACAAAAAGGGTATTTAATAAAAAGATTTCAATTGGATAGTTACTGCATAAATGAGTAATTAATTATGATAGATAAATGAATCGGGTAATTAAGTAAGGTGAATTGATTTACTCATTTACATATAATTGAATGATTTGTGGATTCGTTAAATGATTCAATTTAAATGATAAATGATTTAGATTACTTTTTTGTTAATTAATTAATAGAGGAATGTTGATTACTTTTATAATTATTTAAATAGTTGATTAATAAAATTACTATGTAATTAATTAATTAAAATAATTGATATAGTTATTTTTAAATTATTGTGGTAAATAATCTATTGTTTGAATTAAGTGGTTAAGTCAAAATGAGTGATAAGAATGTGGGAATAATGCCTTATTTATGGGAATATTTTTATGGTTATAATGTTATGGTTAATTATTTGTAAATAATAAAGTGTCTTGATTATTGGATTAAGTGATTTTGTAATTGTTAAAAAGTGGGTGTCATTGGTCTAAAGTTGTTTAAGGTTGGTTTCTAGAGGCCTAGGAGGGGGTATATATTTGTTTGAATGGTCCTTATGATTATTTTAACCTTGGAAGTGGTTGGCTATGTTATGGGTCATGTGTATTGTGTGAAATGTAAAATCTAAGGATGTTGCCTCATGTCTATGTACGGTTTCATGTAATTGTGATAAGTATGCAAGATGGGCAATCCCTTACTATGTGTAGGGTTTACTATTTGCAAATAGGGGGCGTGGCTCTCAATGGAATTCAAAACCAAAAGTGGTGTCCAGGACAACCCGTTAGAGGGTTTCTTAATCCAGTGATAACATTAATAATGAATTAGGGGGATGGGTAGAATTCACATTAAATAAGATAATGATATGCCTCACTCATGGCTCAAGTGCTCGTTTAGGCTTGAGACTAGATGGGAAGGCCTGGAATGGAAAGATCAACTATCTTGTCCTCATGAAAGGTACGTTGGTTCCACATGAGTTTGTATAGGGGTCGGGGATCTGGAGAGGCTACTAGGATAACCCAAGATGGGGGTCAGAGCCTAAGAAGATCTACCAGGATAACCCATATCAAGCTATGTGATGACACTCCTCGCTATTGCAATCTAGAATTCCCTAGTTGTATTTCCTCTTTTTGTTGTGTGAGTGCCTCTAGAAGTGAAGTGAAGTAAGTGTTGTAAGTGATGTTGGTGTTGTTAGCAATGTTGTGTTGGAGTCATGTATAGCCCTTGATTGTGTTAGCCTATTTATTTCCTGATTGTCTGTTGGATGTGGGACCTTCTGTTATCTCCTAGCATGGGGGGTGGACCTCAGGGCTCCACATGGTTGAAAGGTTTGTGCTTATCCTCCATTGGGTATTCTTGTTGCATGTTCGTGAGTATGTTGATTGATCATTGCACTGTGGATTCTAGTTCATGTTCTAGTTGAGAAGATATCCTATCATGTATTTGTATATTGGATTGTATTTCCATTATATCACTTAATGTAATCTAATGTAATCTTCTCACATGTACTAGGGGAACCAATGTTGTAAATATTGTAATGATGTAATAATTATTGATGATTTCTTCTTATAAGAGTATTGTAAATCAATGTAATATTCATATGATAGTTAGTTATAAAATGATTCTTAATGTTTACTATCAGTTGTCACATTATGGAAGTAAGTATATAGGATTATTTCATAAACCTTACATGCTAAATCGTTCATGTTATCTTTTTATATTGATGAAATGTTTCTAGTAATCTTGATGGTTAGTTTGTGAGTAGCGCAATCAAGGAACCTCAGAGGACCTAGGATTATTTTATCATGTTAGGTTATGCATTCTACAGTTATTTGTTTTAAAAAAATCATTAATTTGACCATGTTTAGTGTCGTCCTTTGGGGTTCCTTGGCAAGGGTGTTACATAAAACATATACTAACAATAATATACTAATTATATATTATATTATTATACTATTAGTAATGTAACATTATTATGATATATAATATATTAATACATTAAACAACAACAAAATATCAATTCTATGACTTTATCAATCAAATCAAATAGTTTCACTTTTTACTAGTGCATAATTGACTAGACATATTACAGACAAACTTTGTACTATTTAGAAATAGTGTTTTTAAATGAATAGTATTAGATAGTGATACACTAATCAAAATGCTTACCTCATACCAATATGACTGTAAATAGTATGATTTAGTATAATTAAAGAAAAATAGTTTTCGTATATTAAAATAAATTTTAGAAAAATATATACATTAGAAAAAACAGTCAACTAATTTTAATTTTTTGTTCATATTGGTTCATTTGAACAAATTAAAAAAACTAGATGAATGCATTAGTATACCTAGGACAATAATATAATACAAAATAAATGGTTGAAGGATATATCTTGAGAATATTTATTTACGCTGAAGGCGTATCCTATTTGAACTGTGTCAAGCTGAGTAAAGGCATCTACAGTGCAAACTAATCTAGGGAGGATGTAAGATGATTGTTTTCATCCCAACCATTGAATGAATCTTTGCTAACTTTTCTTTCTTCTTGCCCCTATGCTCTTGTCATCTCCACCCATGTTGCTACCACTTGTGGCTTGGCCACTACGCAAGGCTTAGTCTTCTCAACCACATGGTTCCCACCACTTTTCTACTAGCCAAAGCTTTAGAAACTTTCAAGAAAATTCAATTGGAAGGTTTAAATCCATACTCCACAACCTTTTCTACCATTTTCCCTACCTGTGCAAAATGGGGGCTTTGGAACAGGGTATGGATATCCATTAAAACATAAAGGATAGAGGAATTTTTTCAGATGTTGTAGTTGTAACTACCTAGGTAGACATGTATGCAAAATCTAGAAGCATGGACAAGGCACGTGAAGTGTTTGACAAGGCGCCTCAAAGAGATGTGGTCTCAGATGCACAAAATGGATTTGTTGAAAAGGCTTTAGAAATTTCCTAGCAAATCCAAGTGTCAGGTTTAAAGCCAAATTATGAAACCTTTGCTAGCATCCTCCCTAACCATGCCAAAATGGGAGCTTTGGAATAGTATGGACATCCATAAAATTATAGTCATAACTGCCTTAGTAGACATGCATGCAAAAAGTGGAAGCATTAACAAGGCACGCGAACTGTTTGACAAAATACCTAACTGTGAATTGCTTGAACTACAACAATTGCAGGATATGTATAAAATGGATTTGTTGAAAAGGATTCTACATATTTGGAGGCATAACTCATAATTGGAACACTCATGGGCATGATTTGGAGATAGCTTTTAGGAGTGAGTTTCACATATCTTCCCAAACTCCTACTGCTCTAGTTTGGAGGGGCAGTAACCTTAGCACCCAAAACCAAATGATGACAGACTAGCTTTCATCCACTACTTGATAAGACGGACTCTACTATTTATCCCTTTAGCTCAAAGTGGGTAGATAGGATTAATATAATATCATGTCCTAATAGAATTAGAAACTTTCATGCATATGTAATTGGTAGGCATAAAGCCAAATTCCACAACCTTCGCTAGTTTCCTCCCTACCTATGCCAAAAGGGGAGCTTTGGAACAAGGTATGGACATCCATCAAAGCATCATGAAAGGAGGATTTTTTTCAGATATTATAGTGGGAAATGCTCTACTAGACATGTATGCAAAATGTGGAAGCATAGAAAAGGCACGTGAACTGTTTGACAAAATGCCTCAAAGAGAGGTTATCTCATGGAATGCAATTATTGCAAGATATGCAAAAAATGGATTTTTTTAAATATATGATGGATACAACTTGACCATGTCAATTATTATCCATCCATAGACTAACAGTCAAATGAAAGTTGTGAAAAAATTGATAGTGCATCTACTTTGAATCTACAATGCCATAGAATGCACATTTGAAACCCTTTTTCCTTTCAACACAACTAAACTTGACATATCTCTTAAGGATGAATTTTTTTCAACTTTATTATAGTTTTAGATTTTATCATGGTTAGGCATAGCTTATACCTTTAGCAACAAAATCTTCCTTTATGGAAAAAGAATATGAGAAATCAAAAATATTGTTGAGCATATTCAAAACATTTAATAGAAAGTCTAAAACATTTTGTGATAAAAACATCTAATGCAAGCAACAACAAGATCTCTTCTGGGTGTTGGACTAAAAGAAGGATCGTAATGAAGTTTTGTTACACCCACAAAAGGAAAGCCTCACAAGGCATCACAAGAATATTATATTGTTTCTCTATATAATTTTTCAAATTCTTCCTTGGTTTGAATCATGTTTTTAGTGTTGACATTCTATTTTCAAATTGTCCACCTTTGAGTGCACTAAATGGAGAAAAATCATTTCCAGCCAGGGATTGAATATTGATTGTAGTGTACCTATTGTAGGACCAGATAGTTGGACATAAAGATGAAAAACACAAGGAATGAGGTCATTCACATCTTTAAAGTTTTCAAAGTAGGTCAAATCATTTACTAAGGAAATATTTCACCAAATCTTAGACTGTGAAGTAGTTTTGGAACCATTTTTTTCTTGGTTTGGTGTAATGAGAGCCATCACTTTGTAAAGATAGGAAACTACCCCAAGTGGCAGCATGAATCCTACAGTTAACACCAGCATCAAATATTTTTTTCTTAATCAACATCTTATTTGGGAAAGACACACCGACAACACCAAAGTTCTCACCAGGTGGGATCCTTTCCAAGGAACTCTAGCATCAACACTTGCAATTATAAATTATGTAGCTTGATATCTAACATATTTTAAATGGTTGAAGTTTTTCTCCCACCAATTTTTATCTAATAGGATATATTGGCTCTACCTCTCCAAGAGATGGAGACTAAGAAACTTCTTATTTCCATATTTTCTGTCTACTATGAAATTTGAGGTAGATGATATTATTGAGATGGCTATTCATCCAGTTTTTCCTTGTATCATGATCAGAAGTGCTTTATAATTTCTTTAGGGGGCTATAATTCATAGATGTATATCCTTTCATAGGAATCCTCGGGGTTCTCAGGATGACTTCCTTCAACCTGGTGTAGACATTGAAGGTCACAAACACTAATTAGATACAACCTATTGACACACATATAGGGACAAATTAATCAGACAATATTCCACTTTCAGTATTTCTACCAACACTTTCAAATTTCCTAATATTAATCTTGGCTTTACCCTTCTCCATGAGATTGGTCTTGGAAGCAACATCATATCACTAGATTTTTTCTTTATTACCAAAGGTTCATTGGTTGTGGATGTTAGGAAAGGTTCTAGGATGTGTGTTAGGCTTGCTTTGAGTATTATTAATCTTGACCCTCTTATTCCTAGATAAATTGTAACACCCCGCCACGTAACCCTAGAGGACGACACAATCACAACAAAAGCTTAACAAAAAAAAAATTGAAAGTGCCAATAACAATAAGTGAACTATACTTAACGCATACATCCTCTAAGGTATGCGACAATGCTTACATTTGAAACCCATAACATACAAAAGTAAACTAATCCATAGCATATAAATTATATTCATGAAATAAAGAACATAGATCCAATAACATTAAAATCATTTCATAAGATTACAAAGTACATAATAAAATCATTCGTAGATTGTGTTCATTCTATATAACAGTTACAAAGCTCATTTCCAAAATGAGGTAGATCATACAAACAATATTACAATTACAATGATACAAGGATTATCCTCGAATAAAAATGAGGAGTAGTACAAATACATTAACATCCAACTAATCCAATAGAACATAAGAGATGGTACAAAGCAACTGGAACACGCGAGCTTCCCAATCTGGAAGATCCCGCCATCACGAACATGAAGTTTAAACCCAATGGTGTAAGGTGCATGTTCCACCCAACCAAGTGGTACCTAAAGGCCCACCCCCCATGCTAGGAGATAGTAAAAGGGCTTCCTAGGCATAACCAACAACCTCAAGACATAGGCAACCACAAGACTAAACTAAACAAATACAATACACAACTTGAAGGTTACATTGCTTCTAGAGTAAAAGAATCAAGTACATCAACTGAATAATACAAATTGTTATCATAGGAGGAGCGTCATCACAAAGTAGCATGGGTTACCCTAGAAAATATTCCTAGGCCCCGACCCCCATCTTGGGTTACCTTGGTAGCCTCTCATGGTCCTTGGCCCCACATGCAAACTGATGCAGAATCAAATATATTTCAAAGGGAAAATATGATGATCTTGCCATTCTAGGCCTTCTCATCTCATCTAAAGTCTAAACAAGCCCTTGAGCTAATGAGCGAGGCACAATTAACAAGTTATGTGTTTAAAGCTACCCTTTCCCCTAATACTTTTATTTAATTTCCACTGAATTATCTAACTCTCACATGAGTTACTCTGGCACCACTTTGTGTTCTGACCCCCATTGAGAGCCACTCCTCTACTAACAACACAAGGATCTAATCCATAAACCAAGGGTAAACAAAGTGCACAAAAATGGATATCAAATCCCAACCATAATACAAGAGGCAACACATCCCGTTCATAGTAACTGGGTGTTTAAACTGAATCACAACCAGGTGTACTACCCAAGAAAAATAAAGGGTTGAACCAAAATATCACAACCCCCAAATAATATTACAACATCTGGAAGGCTCACACAATCACATCTAACAGATTTCCCAAGTTACGTGAACAAAAGACATCATAATTAAATAAGTAATTTAGACAAGTAATAAAACTATCATTGTGATTTCCTTAATATTTCCATTTCAAGAAAAACAATAATGCATTGCTCAAATAATCTAACTTAATACAATTTTATTTATATCCAATAAAGAAATTAAATCTAATTATTTAATTCAATTTCCCAATTACATCAATATAAAAATCAATTTCTTTTTCTAAATCATTTCATTTTAAAAACATATTATTCATGCATTTACATGCACCTATTTAAAATTCATTTAAATATATATATAAATATATATATATATATATATATATATATATATATATATATATATATATATATATATATATATTATTTAAATATTTAAAAGCAAATTACAATTTTCCAAAAAACAAATATTAAATATAATATATATATATACATATACATAAATATATATACTTACATATATATGTTTCTGCATATAAATATATAATATATTTTATATATTTTAAACCTTACATTAAAAATCAAATAATAAAGTCAAACTTAAATGGGTGGTCGAAGTTTAAAGCAACACCATTGTTATGGGTTGCGCCTGGTTGTATACATAGTCAACTCCCCTTCATAGGGGGCACTACCTTCATAGCTTGCCTCCCTTATGGGGGCAGCAGTGGGGCAGCCTCCATCACCCCACAAACAAGTTTAAAAATTATAATAAAAAAATTATATAAAACCTACAATTTCATATAATCACGTACAAACTTTTCAATTCTAGATTTTTTTAAAATAAATTTTCAATCTGGGTTTTTTCCAGATTAAGTTTCTACATAAGCTATATAAAAATTTGCATATATTTGTATATGTAAAATATATATATCAAACGATTGTTCTAGATAAGCAATTTATTTTCACAAATTTTCTACAAGAAATATTTACCAAATTTTACAGAGGTTTTCAATTTCCCAAGCAAAATAAATCCAATTGGAAGAAAAACAATAAACTTCTACAGGAAGATCTTTTCCAATACAACCAGAGGTTTTCTACAAATTTGACAGGAAGATTGAAATCAACTCCCACAAAGGTTTTCCAAATTTTCTATATAATCTTTCTGGGAGTTCTATTGTTCTAAAACAATTCATCTTTTCAAAAGAATAAAATAATTTTGATCTGAGGTTGTAAAGCTTTCATGAAAATCTTTCCAATTTCACAATATTTTAAAGCTTTAAAACAAATAAAATCTTCTTTATTGTACAGGCAATCTTTTCTCAGACAACAATTAATTCTAATGACCTTTTTCAATTTAAATTTAAATAAATCAATAAAGAACCTGTTTCAGATGCTTGAAGAATTGAAGATTGAAGTAGAGTTTCGCCTTCAAATTCCAAAATTATCCTCTTTTTCAAAAAGTTGAAAAATAAAACCAAAGCCAATATTTTGAGAACCTCTCCCAATTTTCAACAACCCCAAAATACAATTTTCCTTCCCATCAAATAAACTTTTGCCCTCTTTTAGTTAACGCAATAATTCCCTCCGTGAATTATTTCCCAACACCAAATATTAAATTCTAACTCATGTCACAATCCAAAATATCTTTCCAAATCAAATCCCAAGATATTTTTAAGATATTTGTTTATTTAATAATTTAAAATCAAATATTAATTTTAATTATCCATCTATTTAAATTCATAACTTTATTTAATTAATTTAAATAATTAATTAAACAAAGTTTTCATAATCTAACAATTTTAATATCAAATTAAATCTAATTAATTTTAATCACTATATAAAATAAATTTATCTAAATAATTAAATTACTTTACACAATAAATTAAATCTAATTAATTAAATCAAATTTAAAGCTTCTAACAACATTAATCACGATTAAATAAATAATCAATTAAAACATTAGAAACATCATTAATTTCCCACAAAGCATACCTTGCAAAATAATTAGACGACAAGGCAAATGAGGACAACCTGACAACAAAGCATGACCAAAACAAGGACTAATGACACACTATGACTATGGTTGTGGTTTGACAAGGAAACCCTGTTACTACCTCCCAATCAACTATTTCGTTAGGCAATGGACACGCTCAAACCTGTGAATCTAGGTGGAGTCGATGTCCTGTACCTGCAATCCTGCAATCAAAACATATGTTGTACATGTATATAGATCATGAACAATCACACCGTGAAGAGAAAATTACAGAATCACAGGGCATTCGCAAGCGAGTGATGCAATCTCGTCCCCTTCACCAATACAGAGTCACATCAAGACTGACGAAACTAAAACATCAAATAACTACAGATGAACATATATCAATATCATTGTAAATAATCAACTATGTTAACCAGAGAGCATGTCATAATCAATAATCATCCATATAGCGTACCATCATATCTCAATATAAAAACCATCATCACTCTAATGTCAATGATCAAATAACAACATCATAGTATCATAGTCTATCAAAATAAAAGCATTGTCTGAGAACATAAGCAAATCAGAGGGGTGCTACACAAATTTTGGGCATCATCGTATCTTGCATTGGTCGTTTCATGGTGATAGATGGAAACATTGTTGGTTGTGATCCGAGCTACGAACATGGTGATATTATTTCTCCCATATTTCTTCTTATTCATCTCAATGCTTCCTTCAAAGATCCTTTACATATAAGACTATTTTTACTTAGTTTTTATGGTTTTAAGTTCACCTCTTTGGGTTTATACTCATGTTATGTTAGCATTTCTTTAGTTCATAGTTGCTTGATCTTTTCACAACCAAGGATCCTTTAACTCTACTCTTCTATATTATAGCTTAATCTAACTTTTGAGTTCTATTGACCTAAAATTGGTGATACATGAATATAAATATGATAAAATGTTATCCTACATGACTCTTGCTTTTCAGTATTTTATTGGTTGATACAGTAGAAGATTTTTTAAACAATAGACCATGCTATTTTTGTTTTGTGAAGTGTTGATTATCTATCATTCAATTTAATAATGAACCATCTCATTCTCTCAACCATCTCCCTGCTGAATTAAAACTTAGATGTACACCTATGTACTTACTAATTTGTCTCCTAGAATTCTAAATACTTGTCTATAAAATATTTCTTATAATAACACAATGTGGCTAACTACTTTTGCACATAGTTGATCTATAAATCTTGCAAATTTAAGCCTCTTATTTTGAAATGTATATTTGTGATACAAACTGCTACATTCTTTTGTTTGTTATGAAGGGCACATTTCCTTTAGAGAGAACTACACATTTGCATAGAGTTTTAGGGGATTCAAATGTTTTACAAGTGCAATTTAATTGATTCAAATGTCAGAACAACTAGAGGAAAATGAAAGACTAAACAACCAACTTTTCAAACTTATCATTTTATGTGCTTGCAAGAAAGTGATACATTAAATATATATTTTTTGTTTCGATACTAATTGATTTTGTAATTTGATCTTTATAAAAAGATCTTTAATAATATGTAGAAATCTCATATTTATAATTTATAATTTTATACTAGTTTGAATAAGGGCGGGTGCATGGAAATGGGTAGCAATTCCGTGAAAACCCTCAAAAACAAAAGTTGAAAACCATAACACGAGTGTGTTATAACGTGCTCGTGCTATGTCTTATGTTAAACCTAGGCAAGGTCTCGGTGGATACAACTACAAAGACATAACGCGAGCGCATTATAACGCACTCGTGTTATCAACTGTTAAAAGCAAAAAAATAAATGCAAATCTCTCATTTGCATTTCGACTGGTTTTTTTGTTGCACCCGCAGCCAAAAACCCCAAAATATCGCGCTCGCATTTTAGGAGGAGAATTTCTTCACCAAGAATCTGTATTTCTTCACAACGATGGCGCCACAACGACGAGGAGCTATAAGAGGTAAGGATTCTATGGTTTTTTTTTTGAATTTGTTAGTTTTAGGTTGAATTTGATATCTATTTGTTTGAATTTTTAGGAGATGCAAATCAACCTGCAAACCCTCAAAATCCTCAACAAGAGGACCAACCAAATCCTCAAGATCAAAATCAACCACAACATCAACCTCCTCCACCAATCACTCAACCCCCTCCTGGCACTCAACAAAATTTAATGAGTGAAATTGAGAATAACAAAAAACAAATTAAGGATTTGATCAATAGGTTGAGTGATCCAAATGGTTCAACCATAGAAAGAATGACCCTAGCAAATTCATTGAAAGATATGTTAACAAACATAGATTCAATTAGCAAACAAATAACTGGATGGGAAGATAGGAGGCAGGCGGCTAGGGACTATTATGCAAATAAAATATCATACAAGGATGTGAAAGATTTAAAAATTACAAAAGGTGATTTGTGCTCATTATTCACCGACCCATGCACAAATCAAAATCTTACCCTCAATGCGAAGAGGTTTCCTATCCATTGGTGCCACCACCAACAGATGAAGGAGCGGTTTTATGATAGGTGGTACATGGTCTTCGATTACCCACCGTGCAACAATTGCGAGGTCCCGCAATATTTCCTTAGGAAACTATACAGTGAGTTCATATTGAACAAAATCACAAATTATTTTGATTTCAGGGATTTCCAGGGGAGAGGTGGGGGGTCAGCTCAGGATAGACTTGGTGCACAGCTAGATCCTACGTGGCAAGGTAGATGAGCTCTCGCTAGGCCACCTCATGAGCACATTGTTATGCCTTCCATCGTGAAGGAAAGTGCTGACGTAGAGACATTGCAGGCAATCAGCACTTTGACCCAAAGTGGCATCCATCATACTAGCCCTATTCTACAACGCCATCCAGGGGAGTCTTCTAGTGGTGGCCTTCGAACACATGTGTGTCAATCTTGCGGGGCTACTTGTTCACATGACCCCACCGACCCTCAGGAGACTGGTACGCAGGATCCATCTGCAGCTATGGAGATGGAGAGGGCAGCTGACATTTTGCATGAGGCATATGGCATTGATAGTCAAGTAAAAGTTAGTGCACGTGTTCATTGAATTTAATTTATTAAATTTTAATTTTGAAATGCAAGATTAACTAAAAATGTTTTATGATTTTAATAAAATTGCAGGGTCACAGTGTTGAGACTGGATACACCGGCCCCCCACCAACCAATTTTTGCAATACACCTATTGCTAGGGTATGTAACTAGTAAACAATTATAAGTTTATTGCATATTAATGGAATTGTTTTACGAATGGTAATTTAATATGCAATTTTGGATGTTGAACAGACTAATATTGGAGGTTTTGATGGAACACTTCCCAGTGGCGGTGGATTTACTCAAACCTTCACGCAGGTAATAGAATAAAGAGCTTAACTAATGAATCAAGTACTTAATAGATTTGTGTAATTTATACATGCACATCGTTGATTACGTTGAATAATTTGTTGTTTTATTTTCAGTCGTTGCGAGATGATACACCTCTGAATGTGATGAGGGCATTGGATATTGGTGTGACATCTTCTATACAATCCTCGATAGCTCTGACAGAAGAGGTATGAACAAAATTAGTAAATTTTAATTTATATTTGTTGTTATAGATGTTAGTGAAAAATCAAACCATTATTGATTCACGTAGTTTTTGTCTATTTGTATGGTTTATACAGGGCTTGAGCACACCTAAGCATGGGCATGAGGATATTTCCCTCATCGAGAGAGATCGTGAGATGGCTGTAAGTGATTATTTTGTCAAATATATCATTTTTTATAATGTAATTTCAATATATTCATGTCTTTACTTCTTATTGTAACAGTTAAAACTTCACCATGAACTAAACCCTAGGAGGAGTAGCAGGAGCACTCCACGAGCACAGCAAAAATGAGTGACAGACCTATCGCCATCCGAGCGAAAAGGAAAGGGAAAGATTTTATTTCCTGCACATGGAGAGCAATGACTTTTGATTCTAGAGTCCTTTATTGTATGCCTGCATGGCAATTTTGTACATATTTTCTATTGGACATATTTGACATTGTATGCCTAAATGGCATTCTCGTAAGCCTATATGGCTATTTTGTACATATATTTCATACTTATATCGACATATATTTATGTATGCCTACATGGCTATTTGGTTAATACAAATATCTTTTATTGATGTCTATCCATATTTGCATTCTAAATTGATGGTTCAATAGATATGAGTTACGTATATTCAAGTGTATACTTTACAACTTACATGTATATTTTATGACTTACGTGCATTCGAGTGTATACTTTGTGGCTTACATGTTTTCATGCATATCCTTGTATTTGTGCATATACTTTGTTTTAATTTGTGTATACTATGTATTCGTGTGTATACTTTTTGAGGCTTACGTGTTTTTGACTACTTGTACTTCCCTTATTGGCATGTACATGTTTGACTTATTCACATGTATAATTATTAATTGGTTAGCCCTAGTATTGATCTATGTCATCCTCAATGCATGATCCTTGAGATGGTGTAAGTACACCTTCAAAGTCAAAAGGAGTTTCACATGCATTCTTCGTAGGCTCATTTTGGTAGTGAAACCAAAAACCTCTTGCATCATTGAATTGAAAAAAAATTTCCTTTATAGCAGGTCTGAAGCCATTATCATTCTCCATCAGTTCTTCATGTATCCACTCCCCATTAATGATTGTCTCATGACCTTCATGAAACCAAGCACTTATCTCATTTGTGATAGAAGAAATGTATGAAGATTTATCTTCCTCCTTATGAACCATTCATTATCATGAGAGATGGGTTCTTGTGAACCACTACTGATGAATCATCAGTCAATGAGTTTGACTTGTAAAACTACACGATTGAATCCTGATAGCAATATCACAATATTTATACATCTAAATGTGTTATTTCCTTCAACTAAAATTTGTGCTTATACTTATGTGATTGATGTATGTTTGTGTATGGGATCATAGTAATTTCTATTTGATGATGCTATTGTGTCTTTAAGGTTTATTTATTAAAGGGTGCATGAAACAAGTTTTAAATCCTTACAAATCTTTGAATTTCTTAGGTTTTTCTATTTGTCGAGTCTAGGCTCCGAGCCCGAGTCCAAGTCAAAAAATGGCTTGTCAAGTCTGAGGCGAGTCCTAGTCTTGTAACACTGGTGTGAACACATCGAGGAATAATGTATATGCCGATGAAGAGAGAACCCATCCTTGTTTGCAAACAAACCATGGTATAGATATGGTTGGTCGAGATAAAACATCACTCTCCTAGATAGTTCGAACCATAATCTTTCATGGCTACAAACACACCTTCATTATGTGTGTTCTTGATCCTACTAAATAAATGGTGGAACATGTTGTAGATCAAATATTGCAACCCTAAGTCCACAAGAAGGTTACTTGTCCTGATTTCCGCAAATGTCTTTAAGATGTTCATCCTTCTTGAGTAGTGTGAACTATTGATGTTATCTAGATCTTTGAAACTATCTGCAATCATGTGCAATACTGTAGAAGCTAGAGCTATATCTAATACTACAAATGATTGCTCAATGGAATCCTGATAGCAATATCACAATTTGACACATTGTAGAAAATACCCCCTACTTATCAATTGATGAGCTAAAGGGGCTCTATAATGAATGTTTCATAAGGCACAACACTTGTTGAAGGTTTTGCAAATGGGGTTGCAAGCTAAGTGAGCTTAACCTTGGGTAAAAAACTTCGTGGTTAAGCGCTTGAGTTGGAGTATACTGGAATGGGTGACCTCCCGGGAAGGCCTAGTGCCTCACCTCTATGAGCATCACTTAGATGCAATGAGTGCTAAGTGGGCCATTCAATATCATTTCAAATTTGTTGCTTTAAGCAACTTACAAATTTGCAGCTTAAGACTCCTCCAACCTAAGGGATCGATCTGGTGGAACATAGCTCGAAGTGATTCCACGTGTTTCGATGCAAAAGAGGACCATGCCTAGCGTAAACATACCTATTTGGACATGTTGGAACAGTCTGCTTGGTCACACAAGTTGTAGGACAAAAATTGCACCACTCTGCAAACTTTGCACTACTTGCATTTGATGCTTTTTCCATCAAGTGAAAATCCGCCACCACTGAAAAACCACTCCGAGATAGCCAAAACCGAGAGAGGTTTTTGTAGACAGGCTCAACGCAATCCTATAGGATTAGATAAGAAGTTTCTAAGCATCATGGCATCTGAGTAATAGCATTCTGAAGTTTGCAGCCATTTTGCACTTTGGACCCTTAAGGGATCGATCCAGTGGAACATAGCTCGGAGCGATTCCACATGTTTCGATGTGAAAAAATACCATGTCTAGTGTAAACATACCTATTTGGACATGTTGGAATAGTCTTCTTGGTCACACGAGTTGCAGAGTGAAAGTTGCACCACTTTGCAACTTTGCACAGCTTGAATTTGACACCTTTTCCATCAAGTGAAAATCTGCCGCCACGAGAAAACCACTCCAAGATAGCCAAAACCGAGAGAGGTTTTTCTAGAGGGGTCCAACACCTTTCTGTAAGATCATACGATAAGTTTCTAAGTGTCATGGTATCTAGGTAATAGCATGCTGAAGTTTGCAGCTATTTTGCACTTTGGACCCTTAAGGGATCGATCCAATGGAACGTAGCTCGGAGCGATTCCACATGTTTCAGTGTGAAAAAAACCATGCCTAGCATAAACATACCTATTTGGATGTGTTGGAATAGTCTTCTTGGTCACACGAGCTGCAGAGCGAAAGTTGCACCACTTTGCAACTTTGCACAGCTTGAATTTGACACATTTTCCATCAAGTGAAAATCCGCCGCCACGAGAAAACCACTCCAAGATAGCCAAAACCGAGAGAGGTTTTTCTAGAGGGGCCCAACACCTTTTTGTAAGATTAGACGAGAAGTTTCTAAGTGTCACGGTATCCGAGTATTCGTATGCTGAAGTTTGCAGCCATTTTGCACTTTGGACCCTTAAGGGATCGATCTGATGGAACATAGCTCGGAGCGATTCTACGTGTTTCGGTGTGAAAAAATACCATGCATAGCGTAAACATACCTATTCAGATGTGTTGGAACGGTACGCTTGGTCACACGAGTTGCAGAGCGAAAGTTGCACCACTTTGCAACTTTGCACTGCTTGAATTTGACACTTTTTTCATCAAGTGAAAATCCGCTGCCACGAGAAAACCACTCCAAGATAGCCAAAATCGAGAGAGGTTTTCCTAGAGGGGCCCAACACCTTTCTGTAGGATTAGATGAGAAGTTTCTAAGTGTCACGGTATCCGAGTAATAGCATGCTGAAGTTTTTAGCCATTTTGCACTTTGGACCCTTAAGGGATCATTCTGGTTAAACGTAGCTCAGAGAGATTCCACATGTTTCAGTGTGAAAAAAGACCATGCCTAGAATAAACATACCTATTCGGATGCGTTGGAGCAGTTAGTTTGGTCACACGAGTTGCAGAGCGAAAGTTGCACCACTTTGCAACTTTGCACTGTTTGAATTTGACACTTTTTCCATCAAGTAAAAATCCGCCGCCACGAGAAAACCACTCCAAGATAGCCAAAACCGAGAGAGGTTTTTCTAGAGGGGCCCAACGCCTTTCTGTAGGATTAGTTGAAAAGTTTCTAAGTGTCACGGTATCCGAGTACTAGCATGCTAAATTTTGTAGCCATTTTGCACTTTGAAGCCATAAGGGATTGATCCGGTTGAACATTGCTCAGAGCGATTCTATGCGAAAAAAGAACATGCCTAGCGTAAACATACCTATTTGGACGCGTTGGAGCAATTATTTTGGTCACACGAGTTGCAAAGCGAAATTTGCACCACTTTGCAACTTTGCACTGCTTGAATTTGACACTTTTTCCATCAAGTGAAAATCCACTGCCACGATAAAACCACTCCAAGATAGCCAAAACCGAGAGAGGTTTTTCTAGAGGGGCCCAATGCCTTTCTGTAGGATCAAACGAGAAGTTTCTAACTATCAATTTATCCGAGTACTAGCATGTTGAAGTTTGCAACCATTTTGCACTTTGGACCCTTAAGGGATCGATCCGGTGGAACATAGCTCGAAGCGATTCTACGTGTTTCGGTGCAAAAGAGGACCATGCCTAGCATAAACATACCTATTCTAACCTGTTGGAATAGTCCACTTGGTCACACAAGTTGCAGAAAAATGTGTAAAAATTGTTTACATGACCTTTATATGACCTTTTTCACATTGTTTACATTTCAAAATTCAAAGTTTGTAAATTTTCCTACTCAAGGCATTTACAGAACAAGGTGCTACTACACCAAACATGAACTCGAACCTTAAAATATTTGAGTATATCTCATTATGTAATTAAATCTTATTACAATGCCTCTGGCACTTCATTCTCTCAGATCTTTTACAATGTCACTCATACATTCAAGATTCTCTTTAAATGTCTACATCATAGGTGTTCATTATGAGGTTAACTTCGAATGAGTAACTTGAGATTCCCTCGCTAAGCTTCACATGCTCTCTTATAATGGCTTGAAATCAAAATTGAGATTTGTCAAAATTATCAAAATAAGTATGTTGCATTACTTTTTTGGCTGAGATTCTCTTTGATGGCTCTTAAATCAGCATTTTCTACAACGAAAGATCAATCAACCCTTAGTAGTTTACTTACAAATATGCAAAGTAAAAGAGAAAAAGAAAGAGCATCCAAAATGGAAATGAAATAAAAATAGAGGGAAGGCACTTATAGATGTTGCATGCAGACATCAAAATAAGGATGTTGCATTGCTTTTCTGGTTGACATTCTCTTGGATGGCTCATATATCTGCATTTTTTGCAAGGGGACACCAATCATTGTAATAGAAGATGATAGCATTGGCATCAAACAAATTAATGTGCATACAAGTATAAATTAATAAGAACCAATGTGCATATACTTACAAATTAATCCAACGAACCATTTGGGTCTGCTCTACTCTTTATTGTGTCAAGTATTGCCTCATGGTCTGACTCATGGACCTTCCATAACGTCTTGTTCAAAGGTCTACCCCCATATTTGGTCAAATGAACATTGGATGCCATAATGAGGTTCGAGTAATGAAGAATCTTACGATGCATGTCAAAGTCCTAAAATAGCCAATGTTTAACACTTGAATGTGGGTACCTTCTAAGCCATGTTCCAGTAACCACAACTGAGCCTGTAGGGTATTCGATGTTTTCTCCATCTATAACTAGGGCCTCCAATTTATTTTTGGTCTCAACACAATGACACAAGTAATAGTATGTTCCCTCTTCATTGTCTTCATCTACAACAACTGCATAAACATGCCCTGCATTGATATGTGCAAAAAATCTCTTGAAATTTGTCAACATTATGAATACAATACAAAGTAAGATCTAACGATATGGAATTTCAACAACTAAGAAAGTAGATATATCACCTCGTTGAACTAGATCTGAGATGTGGTCAAAGTTGACCGATGATTCTATCTGTGCTAGTTCCAATACCGTCGGAGGGCGATACGTGTGAAGTGGGATAAGATAACTTGTGAACCATTTGTCAAGCCACACCCCTAACTCACAATCATTCAAATATTGCATTGTACATGAAGAACAAAAGCATGCCATCTTTCGTGTATTGATACTCCATGAACCTGTATTTGAGCTAAGGAAAGAGTGTACCTCACTCAATCCTCTTAGTGTACAACAGTCTTCATATGGTGCAATGTTAGTATCATCCATCAACCAAAAAAATCTACGAACTGAAGACGTACCTTCATTACTTGGACCCATCAAAGCATTACACCACTCGACGATTGATTTTGCATCTGTCAACTTTGCACTGTCTTTATACTTTAAATCTTCTCATGCTAATGCTCTTTTCACGCATGCTCCTGCACCATCATGCTCCCCCTTTCCATGTCCAGCCTCACAAAAGTTCCACATATGTTGAACACCTGTAATGACATGCATCCTGCACAACCAGTAGAACATGTGGGAGTTCTTGAACTGTGCTGCACAGTTATCAGACCATATTATATGTTGATCGTATTCTATGCCCCTTTGAGCCAAATCACTGTAGAACATCTGGAAGCAACCTTGCACGAACTCTGGAGAATGTGTGCAATCATCACTAATGTAAAAGTGGTACTCCCTCAATACCTTCCTTTGCTCATTTGTACTATCAGATGCATGAATGAATGTTATGTGCACAAATATCAAAACTTGTGTGGATTTATAATACTGTGACTGCACCTCATGTTGTGGTTGTAGAGTGTAGTTCTCTGCAAAGTCAACCACAGATACTATGCTTCCAATTGGAAAGGTGTCCTTGCATAGCTTGAACTACGTGTCCAACCATCGGGCTCTATGGGTTTGCATTGCATACTCAGACAGTATACTGTCACGAAATGTGGTCATAAATTTGTACACTAGAATATTCTCAATAACCAAATCACACCTTTTTGCTTAAGACCCATCTTTTGTAGCATATGCCACTATTTTATACTTCCCGAACTCTACTAGTTTTTGTCCCACCTCATCTATGCTTTCCATATGTTGACATATTGGCATACGCTGGAATCCACCGCAACGCTCGCATGAACCATCCAAGCATGTTGTACTATAGAATATCTGGCCATCCTCTATTTCACATAAAATTTTTGATAAGAACTCTCTTGAAGATTTTGGTGGGGCTTCTATGCCACAATCCTGCAAAACATCATTAGTATGCAAATCTAAACATATAGAACGATAAAAATCGTAATGGTTAGAAAATTCAATATGTAGTCTACAACAACAAGTAGTGCGTGTGTGATTTATCTTGACATAAAAAGGTTTAAGCAGTTCAAAAAATCTTTGAGAAATACTAATTTGAGGATAATCATTTTCAAATTTCTGAAAAAATTGGGTTTGAGTCGTATCTAAAAAATGCTTTGGATGTGGCTCACGATTCCAACTACCGATTCTCCTTCTTACCACATCCCTTTGATTAGGAGATGGCCTTGTGTTATTCTTCCAATACTCTTCAATTAGTGTTCTCAAGGCTTCGACAACTTCTTTATCTTTTCGTGACAGTCTCCCTGAGAATGCCCATAATTCATTTTTATCATTGCCCTCAATTCTTTGTCGCCTTTGAATGGCTCTTGATAAAGTTTTACTAATTCTCATTTTTTCACTAGTCTTTTTAATTAGGCGATCTCTCTTTGTTTGACAACTTACCAAAGTCGATGTAATGACACATCGGGTGACATTACTATCCTTTGAGTGTGAGGTCTTACCCACACTCTCATAAGCATCCATTAGATTCTTCACAATAGTGTCTTCACTCGATGCATTCGATGTTCTCAACCCAAGAGTCTTCATGATGTTCCTATACTTTACACCCCACATCATTTCAACAAATAGTTGACATCTTGCAGTCTCATTTAGCCTTTCAAAAAATAGTTCCCAAATCTTATCAGCATATCTTCTACAAGTGTGTGTTGAAATCTTACCTTCCATGTGCTGCAAAATCTCATCATCAATATTAATCAAATACTTTGGCTTTCTACGCAAAATTCTTGGTGGTGTTCTCCTAGGTACATACATCTCAACATTAGGAATTTCATCAATATTTAATTGAGGTGGGCTAGATTGCATACCTTCGATCGAGGGTGGAGAAGAATACATACCTTGAGGTTCACATGGGAATGATGGCATACCTTCTTTGTCAATTTCGAGTGATGATGTACTCTCAACTTGAGATGTGTTGGATGGTGTCCAACAATATTCACTTGTGGTAAATGGTGTCCCTCCATATTCACTTGCAGTAGATGGTGTCCATCCATATTCACTTGTGTTAGATGGTGTCCCTCCATATTCACTTGTGCTTAAT